>JANTOQ010394017.1:0-11986 GCA_027564595.1 Bythotiara depressa
GCGTAAAAGCTCACCATTCCTGAGTTTCCGTGTTTTAAAATAGAAATTCATTGTTTTGAGAAAAACACGTTTAAACAATGAAAAAGTAAAACTTATGCAATATTATAGTTAAATGTTCTCTTAATTCGCGGTTTTACCCCTCCATTTTAACGCCGATTCATTGTTCTCAATCTCAAAGTCCCTCCCGTTAGCTCTTAACATCTTTCTTTGCTTTGTTCTCACCATATACGTTCATAGTTATTTCATAGACATTACCATTTCTCGACGTCTTAACGGTCCTATTCCTTCCCATTCCGAAGTAACCGGCTCACGCCCCTGTCCTAGCGCGCAAGTGGATCACGGTTAGTTCTGTACCAAGTTTACTAAAGATCTTAAGTCTATGATGTAAAATAAACTGTAAAAGTTTAATCAAGATATGATGCTGTACAAAAAAGCTTTCGTTTAACTTGTGGCACGCTAATTAATTAATTTTTTTTGATTAACTTTTTCCAATGACTGATCGCCGCGGTATAAGTGAATAATTACTGGTAAAAATATCTGGCATATTACAACCTTAAGAGTCATTAAAACGGTTGCAACACGTTGCTAACCGCGTTGCTAAGGAACGTTACCGGACACAATTTATGTTTAAAGAACGAATTATCGAATTTCTTGAGAAAATAGATCAAAACCAACACCAGAATCAATTTCCCCATAATTTTGAAAATGGCCAGAAAGATTAAAATATTTTTTTTTACATTTTGGTATTGAAGTGCTATGTACCACCTTAACTAGATCATCATAAGATTGACAGATCTAAAGTATTTCGTCGCGGCTCTCGACAAACGCTGTCCTATCACTCTGTCACGTTTGCCATCAACTACCACACTATGTGCAATAAGCATTAGACAGGAGGAGAATTGTAGACATGTATTACTTAACGTTTACAAAGCATTTCATAGAACTGATTTGCTCACTGGCGATATCATAAACTGCAACCACCTTAATTCTTGCACAACGCTAATAAACTCTTTGCCAACACACGTACGTTCATTTTTAACTGAAATACATTTATTATTTAATTATTTATTAGAAGTGATTAGAATAAAACAATAATGATTCAAGTAGTTTTTAATCGAAAACAAATTCACATAATTTATTTATGTCTATTGAATTCTTATTTATGTTCTTATTTTTGTATAAATGGGAGCTTTAGGATTTTAATATTTAAATAGACTGTCCAACTATGAACATTTTAAAAAGTGTGCGTAACCTAAATATTTCATAATCATACAGCAATAGTGAAAAGTAAGGTTTTACATAGTATATATAAAATTGGGTACGTTGTGACCGTGGGGAGGAGCATAACTATAATTTCTAATTAACATCTTTAAGTACTGTGAATATGTTTAATAAAGGGATATAACGCGTAATTCGATTAACTGCTACATTTATTACATTACACAAATGATTTATTTTCCGTCTTTCTTTCTTTTAGTTTTCTTTTGGCAAATTATGTTCTTCTCACTTGTCTTTTACAGAAGGAAATATAACCTCTTGTAAATGTTCAATGAAGTGCTCCTTGTTGCGCTTACGGTATTCTGTGAATGCTACAAGTTGATACTATCATGAACGTCTACAACTCGTGGTAGACATCGATATGTTTTCCTTCATAAATGAGTTGCACGAGTAAGAATTTGCTAGACTTTCTATCATCGATTGGTCCTGTGATTTGATCCTTCCTTCCTTTGCCAATGCCAGGAACACTTGTTGCAACTTTCACATGCAAAGCATATTCGCAAAAGCACACCTAAGAAACAGGCATTTGATCGAAATTGTAGATCAGGTCTTCTGGAATTTTGTACCATTCTACTAATGATTTGATTTCCGTTGAAACATTAACTTGATTTATTTTACTATTCCTGATGTCAAACTGGTTTTAGGCAGTGTAACCTTTCTCTTACACATTTTCATGTCTTCACAAAGAACGATCCATCACTAGTCATAGTCATATTTTAATGACAAATCTTCGTGTTCACCCAGCATAGTTCGCTCATTCGCACTAATGACACGTTTTGCTTTGCTGTTAATTTAATTTGCTGAGAGAAGGGCACCCCTTTAGTCACATGAATTAATATTGAAATGTCATTCTCTGGAGAGAATGGCGCAGTGCCCAATCAGGCATTGAAAACAATTGCATCATTTTATAGGATAATAGTGACTGATTAAAGTGATACATTATAGTTAGTTGACTGATTGAAGTGATACATTATAGTTAGTTACCCATTCCATGTTTTAAATTTAATAATAAAAGAATCATGCATGATTTGAATATTTTCATGACAATTCAATGGTGGAATTCAGCGTAAAGTGATTTTGGACATAATAGTACTATTTTAATAGATTGACCCATCCTGCGTTACTGAAACTTGTTACACTTATACTACCTTGAAAACTTTCAATATTAAGTAATTTTCCCACCAGTATTTTTTATTGTTTTCAGCAGTTATTTTTCTAATCCTGTAACAATAATTGTTTCACATAAAATATACTGGAGGTAGAAGTAAACATTACCATGCTTATCTGCCATATTGAAGTGTACAATTACGGAGGAAAAAAGACATCACGTAAAAGTAAATTACAAAACCACACTTAAACTATAGTTAGTTTTCATTTCTACACTTCTAAACATTGCAGGGACCATTGTCGTTTTGGTAATTCCTTCTAAACCTTCAGCTTTAAAAGCTGTACAACCATGCACAGTTCCAAAATACTGCACCACAGTAGCACAATACAAGCATCAGTGACGCACACAAACATATAAATATGACCTATGGATATTGCGAAAAGGTCGTCCTCCGTACTATTCCGTGTATATGACTCGAAATCCCCACCTATAAATGACAAATTTGATGAGAACAAACCAATGCTGAAAAATTAGATATAAACATTTCTACCAATTTTGAGCTTTTTCTACGGTTTTTAATTAGTTCCAAAAATTGTAGTTTTCTTTAATGTTTCTTCATAAATAATTTATTTTTCCTGCCGGCAGGAAACCTTTTGTGATGCTGGTTAGAAACTCTATTAAAATAGCAAACTTTAAACTTCAATAAAATTAAATATGCATTCCTAGAGCCAACATTCTATAATTTAATTTATAAAATCAAAAATTTAAAATTAATTTTTTTTTTATAAAAATATATTTTCACTGGATTTTCTTTAAACACTGCGATTCATCTATTGCAAGTCCACCTCGCTACCACTGTACTACTACTGCCCCAGCTAGTGGTTGTTTGTACGTACATCTATTTTGATTCGTTTATTTGTTTAATTTACGTTAATATATGATAAACCCCTTTAGCGTTTTTTTAATTATTATTAAAGAATAGAAGAACAAGATAAAGCACCCAGAAAATACACATTTCTTGTTTTCATTCTTAATCAAAGTAGGATAGATACAAGCTGCTAGTGTCACAGTTTAAAGATAATCCTTTTACATAAGTAAAACTTTGCTTCGTCAGCAGTAGCGCTTTTCGTTAATAACGTAACAACAAAGAAATAAAGAAAAAAGAAGCAAATAAATGTTTCTGCTGAGGGCAGAATACCTTTGCGAGGGTAGAAAAATAACTATATTTAAACTGTGACAATAACAATTAATGACCTTTGTAATATCAGAATAAATAAAATAAACGTATATAAAGTATTTGTAAGTGTTAGGTTACTAATAGTGAAAGAGTGGTTATTAATAGTGTTAGGTTACAAATAGTGAATTATTAACTGGAGGCCATTATGAAATACGAGCTTTTGATTGGTTTAGAAGAGTTTCCCGCGGGAGCTCCCGGGCCTTCTTATGGAGCCATTACTGACTGGATTGCGTCATAAGTAACATAATGCTTAAAAAGTAAACAAAGGAAGAAAAGCGTCAAACACGATTATAATCTGATATCTAATCAACTATCTTTATATATTTACAACCGTTTTTCTTTAAAAACAACGTTATGAATCACATCTACGATAAAGTTACGTTCGATTTTGGAATCGATCATTTGTTCTAATCGCATCTAAGAGTGAAGAAGTTGATGCATCTATCGAAGCATTCCTAAATCAAAACATGTCAAAAGAGACAGCATACAGTAACACCTGCGCGTTGAACAGGCTCTCCATTTGTATGAGTAACATGGACACTTCAGAAAGACGTAACAAATGGAATATACCAGCAGCATCTATCGCTCAAATTTTGAGTAAGTTTTCCATTACAGCTAAGAAAATAGAAAAAAGAAGTATTAATATGCCTGGTGAGTTATATCAACCAGACATTTTGACATCTTTTAGGAACGCATGGCAAATGGTTCTTTCTGAAAAAGGATTAGAAATAAATATAAAACTTACAAATAATTTGAAAAATCTAGAAAAGTGTTGGCAAGCAGAAGGAAGCAGTTGACACAACAAGGACAGGGTAATAAGCCCATAGACACTAGACCCCTATCTGATGAAGAAGTAAACAAACTCAAACTCAAACTCAAACAACGAATCCCTTAAATTTACAACGTGTGATGTGGTGGAAGATAACAACAATTTTCGGCTATCGTGCACGAAATGAATCCCGAAAACTCTGCTATGCTATGCGGATATAAAACTCTATGTTGACTGTACAGGAACTAAATACCTAGTATGGGATAAAGAAAGGGGAAGTAAGACATGGACAGGAGAGAAAAGTTACCCTTATCAACGTGCCTTTAATCCTCGTGCATACGAAACAGGCGGTGCTCAGTGCTCTATCAAGATTTATGAACTCTTTTGTCTGAAACAACCCAACATAGTCACCTAAAAAATGCCTATTATATCCAATTGGTAAATCGCCTACAAAGGTCTATTATAGTCATTTTTTTAAGTCATGAATTATGACTATAATGGTTTTTATAATCTTTGTGAATTTTAGAAATATTAAATTGGGTCAGGGTTAAGGCTTTTTTTTTACGGAAATATTCCCTAACCCTGACCCTATCGCATGAAAAACACCGACCACCAACCCCTAAATAGTGGGATATATATAAAGGTATATATTCTTTTGTGCTTGTGGCGCACTAAAAATGACTTCTTTAAATTTTAAAAGTTATATTTAAAAAGAAAATGTCATTTTTAGTGAGCCACAAGAACAAAGAAAGCGATACCTTTACAAATAACTTGTAATTGTTGTAATTATTAATTATAATAGTCATTTGTAAGCGAGTTACCGATTGGATATAATAGTCATCTTTTGTTGAACGACCTGAAGACAGTTAAAATGATTGACTCATTTTTCTTTCTGGCAATGATTCCAGAACAACATTTGTAAATCGTGGTACTTCCATCAACCATCAATTGGTGAATTTTTAAGTAAAGCTACAAATCGTTAACAAAATTCCTCGTCTTTATAAGCAACCATGTTCAAGCGTTAGAATAATGTTGCTTACAAAATTGAATTTTTTTAGTACTTATGTTGCTTCAATTGTTGCTAAGCATAGAAACACAGGCGTTAATAACTGACACGACATGACAGGTAATCTATACATACTGTGAATTTGTATGACGAAGGGACAATTATTGCCAAGAATTATGAAATGTGGTGATAACGTATGTCAAGTTTAAAGGAAATACTTCGCAGAGTGCCATTGTACCAATGTTTTACTTTGAAAAATTGAGTATATGTCAGTTTTAGTATTTGGTGTTGCCAGGCCCTTTAAGCTCTTAGTAGAACTGTTGCTTAACTTTTGAAAGAAATTTACTAGCGTTGTTGCTTATAAAAAAAACGTGTACTCTGTACAGGTACACAAACAGTCAGTATCCCATTAAGAGTGGTTATTGTTTTCATAACTCACACTGAATTTATTTATTATCATATTATGATTTAACTGTGAAATGCCTCTTTCAGTGATATATAATATAAGAATATAATATAACAATATAATGGTTTGAAAATTTTATGTGATGGATATACCAGTCATTATTCAAAGGTTATCACAAATTATGTTTCATGGTCCCAATTGAACATTTTCTTAACAATAAATATATTTTCGTGGACAGGATAAAATATCAGCGACAATAAAGTCAAAGTTTCTATTATTTTCGTTATTTCATTGACACCTGATAATCTCATAGTTATTACTTAGGCAATATTCAAAGATTTCATACTTCTTCCGTTAAGAACGTTGTTCATATTGCTGCTTTTTGTCTTAGAAAAGGGAACAGAACATTAACATTGAGAAAATTTATCAATAACATTTACTAGATGCAATAAGAAACATTGTATTATCTAGGAGTGAAGCGGGTTCTGAAGTGGAATATTACCGAGGTGGGGTAGCCATATGTTGACATAATCATTGATGTATTATTACCCAAAAATGATTATTGTTTAAATGTATTTTTGTAATTGTAAACAATTTTTTTGTCATCATTTTCTCAATTAGATCATATTGTGGTATAAAAGAAACCTCAGAATCTCTACTTTTTATAATCTTTCCTTTTTGTAATGACACAAATTGATATTTGATGATTACAAGGAATGTTTTTGGAGACTGGGAAGTATACCAAGAGCAGATACTGTTTCAAAACAAGGGATCTGAAATACACAAAAAGAGTTAATGTGATCGATACGCCACGCCAATGAGATGATCATACAAGACGATGAAATATCTATGCCTGCGATGGGACATCATAAAATAAAAACATTAAAATACATTCTTCTTTCACCAAGTGAGGAGCATCGTTGGATTTTTCCCAACTGTACCTATTGTTGGATTTAAAGTTGGGAAGATTTAACAGTGCAAAAAATAGAAATAAGTAAATATGTTGTTTGCGAAACTTTATGATCCATAAATATAATATGTTTATGTTTGTGAATCAAAAATATCTAGAAAAAAAGAAAATTAGAAAAACGAACTCATATAGATTGATACTAGTTGAATTGATGCGTTCTAAACACCATTCTCACATGTGGTGAATTTTAAATAAACTATTAGAATGTTAGATTGTGCCACATCAAATATGGATGAGATATAACAGCCAGAGGAAAAGTTGATGCATGAACTCTGTTAACACCAATTTTGCTAGGAACTTAACTTTTCTGAGGGAAACTGGAAATAAAATTGTAATGCTTCTTATTTAGTTCGGGTTTTGTTAATTGAAAGTGACAGTTTTAATGATATCTTAATGATATTTTGATCGTCAATAAGAGTGATCACTGGTGATCACATGCTGTTCGGATTTCATTATCATATTTCATAAGGATTAAGTATACTTAGTGATGGTCGAAAGATAATCCGCCAACTATTTACCAACAAACGTTGCTGAATTGATGTGAATGAAGCACAATGCGCACATGCCCGTTTAAATGTTATGTTGCTAAAGACCTCCAGAGGTTCTATATTTTTTGACTAACACTTCAAGCCACAGCTAACTTGAATAAAATGCATTTTATTTTTGTTCACGGTGGAAAGCAGATGAGAATTCATAGAAATTATAAAATAGGTTCCTCATAGAGCAATAGCTACCTAACTGAATAAAGTCTTCAAGAATTCTCCTGTTTTGACAGTTGTAAGTAAAACTGTAAACATTTGAAGAGAAAATTGTAATTAAGTAGTTATTTTGGATATACAAGTTTCAGACATGTTAATAAGGTTTATAACATATCCATGAAACAATTACAAACTTAATTGTTCCTTTTGGAATCTTATTTATGTAATTATGTTAAACTGTTAAATTACGAAATCTCTCGGCAAGTTACAATTACTCACACATTTGTGTAGTCTCTTTGCTAATCCATAAAAGGGTAGCTATGGTTTCTTTCGAAATCAATTATAACAAAAACCAAAAAAGATCCTGGGAACGAGGTTATCAAATTCGCATACCAATCATTGCATTTTGTAGTCATAATGTGCATGGAGTAGAGATACTCTTTTCTCTGAGACTGGAGAAGTGTATATTTAAACTGCAAGTGTCTAATATCAGAGGTGTTGATCCTTGCTATACTAAGTTGTCAAGTTACAGCTAGTAGCTATAAGGCTAAAAAAATATTTAAGACTTTTGCTTTGTTATCAACATTTCAAATCCCACCCATAAAACTAGAATATGGTTACGTCTTGACGGGAGACTCGATAGAGTTAAGCTTGCCAGTGTATTTCCATAAATAAAAATATAAAATATTCTTAATGCACCGATTTTCCCATTTCAACTCCTAATTCTTCTTAAGAAAGCCTTACAAACTTACTGTAGGATAACTGTTTTTTCATGGCCAAAAGAACCTAAGATCTTTATTCTTAAGTCGCCAATTAATCTAGAAAAGTAAACTGAAAAAGTTTAACTAATAGATTCGTTATGTACATAAACGTTATTTGATTACTTGTGGAACACTTTTTGATTATTTTGGCTCATTATATTAGGTACATTGTTGTTGGTACAGACAACTGTATATTATTGTATTCATAAATAGTGTGCTAAATGTTAGATTGTGAAGTTGTGAAGTTGTGAAGTTGTGAAGGTATCAGGTTTCGTATTCACGGTTTCTCTCTTTTTCGTTCTGTTCGTTCTTCTGAGGCCATCTGCTTTCTTTTTTAAAGCGCATGCCTAGGTTTCATTAAATATTGTTAACTTTGTGTGACGTCAGACACAGGAACAAGAATTTCGACGAAAGTTCATAGACTATAGAACGCGTTGGCAGGATAGAACGTAGGAGGCTAATCAAAACATGTAAGATAATGCCATTATTAAATTAAGAATAGATAACATGAACGTTAATGCTTTCAATTTGAAGCGTAGATAACATCCCAATTAAAACAAAGACACTTACATTGAAAACACATATTCAGGTGATAGCAAACAAAATATCTAAAATTATTGGATCTTACAAATCATATCAAATCATACCACCATGAACAGATTTATATTACTCTTTTATACACACGTATATTAATTATGCAAATATTACGTGGGTTTATACAATAAATAAATTAAACTAAACTAAACAGATAATAATAATAAACTGGAGAAAAAGGAACTACTTTTCCAGTCCTTGTAATGTACTGAATGTATGTTACCATATATCAAAATCTTTATGTATAAACTATTAAAAAAATATTTACCATGTGTATTTCAAAAAACACTTTTTTGGTGTCTCCAGCCATTCTACAAAATGTTAAATATGAGGCAGATAAACATCTCCAAATGAGCCACCTAAGTGTCTCCATTTGAATACTCATTGACTCTGCAAGAGCCGCTAAGGTATCCTGAATGGCGTCATTATTGTGACTTGAACGTAATTTCTAAACCATTGTAAAACTTTCAACCAACTATAAAAACATCAAATCCCGCGGCGGGAGCTCTCCAACTCGAAAGATTGTGAGAATCAATGGGAAATAACTTTTCTTTTCTCATTTCGTACGTTTTTTCAACCAGACTTACAACCTCATCTGAAACTAACCTTCAATTTATACTTTGCTATTGTACTTAGCTTTCTTCAGACATGGCAGTGCTTATCATCTTAAATCGATTCAAAATATGTTTTCTAAACAGCTGGAAATGAGTAATTCATTTCAGGTCGTCGCGTGAAGAACATAATTTCTTCTGTATAGTTTTTACATAGATGTTAATGTATTTCTGAAAATACGTCAAGTGAATTAAATTATTATCAAGTTAAGTGTTAGTGTATAGTATATTTAATGAACTAAATAATATACAGAAGAATGTTCAACTGTTCTGCGTACGGATGTACCTATTGTTCAGGGATTGTGTAGCCACGTTATGTTCGTGTAGGTAACAGAGTGGAATGGATAAGATAGCAGCAGAGGATTGTGTTGAATTGGCAATGCTAAAGGTTTGGCGATTTATGTCAGTATTATTAAGTGAGAAGAAGTTTTAGCTGTCAGAAGCTACCTGGAAGAAGATGTGGAAAATGTTATCCAAAGTATCAACACTATACCTTCTACACAAGCTCCAATGCAAATTTCTCACAACCACATCATGCCTTCTCTTATACTCTCGTAGATATAATCAGTGAGATTCTAATTACTGCGTCAAATGGTCTAAACATGCTGCTTTGTTATTTCTGCGAGCGAGTAAAATTGCTTCATGCTTCAATTTTCGCGATTATTTAAGAACATTTTATGGGTTTTAAAATCGCTAATTATCTAAAATATTTTTTTAATTTAATTAATTAATTAATTAATTTTATTTACTCAATCTCCTGCAACCACTCAAAATGGAGTATTTAACCTAATATTCACTCAAAGAAATTACGAAAGTTAAAACCTATTCAATTTACAGAAAGTCTTAATGGTACACTTGAATGAAAAATGGGGTAACGCTGGTCGCCTCCTAATGTAGTTGACTAACTTATCTATTGTTGCTTTACCTTTAGACTCATATTAACATTGCAACAAATAGACAGAAATACCTTAATAACGCATAGAGATATCTTAACACTACAACAATTACTCACATGCACATCATCATGGCCGTAATAATACTTAGGTATTTTAGTTCTTGTCGTTGTTCCTCTCGGATGGACGGGAAAAGGTTCCCCGTTGCTTAAATTTAGGCCAATCTATCCTGGAATGTACGCCAATGATTATAGGTGACATTGTCCATTCAATCTTACTTTTCAAACTTCTGTTTTTGGCTGTTTATATATATGTAAAATATTTAATGATTCAATCTTCTGTCCAGAACTATCAAATGTTTTTGTTATTCTGAATTATTAATGTTTTACTGAAAGGAAAACCATGGTTATTTAAAATCGTAGTGTCTAAATAAAATGTGCGAAATCATTTTACTTAGAAGATTTATCAAGCAGGAAGTTCACTGTTTAATGAAGTAATAACTTAAAAGTTAATTCTAGATATCTATTTTTCATATATACATAACATTACTTTTAATCATTCTTTCTATTTAGATTATAATATTTTCTGTTTCATTTTTACTGCTGTTTTATAATGTGTTACTTAATGAAGCGTTCTTAATACATGTGAGGTGATTTAAGAATATATCACGATTATGAGTTGCAAATATGCTCTAACTGAATTATGTTTAGTTCTTGTATTGAAGTGTTATAAGTACAGATTCGTTCCTGTGAAAATAAGAGGAAACGTATTGAAGGAAGCGTATATTGAATTATACAAAACAAACAGCTCAGGGAAATAATTATACATTCCTTTGTTGTGTAAGCATTCTCCTGGCTATATTAAATGCTCCATTGGAATCATTTGTAATTTTATTCTAGTGAAATATACACAAATAACAAATCTTAATTAACGACGGAGGTGTTCTATGAAACAGGTGTTCTATGGATGTCGTTGTTATGAAATTTCATTTTAAACCCTGCATACCAAACCAAATACTCAGCCTGTTGATTACGAATTTAAGGTTTTAAGTTGTTTTTTATAGTTCATGTAATATTAGAAAATGTTTTACTTCAATTTAGGGTTAATTTAATTAATTTAGGTAAACACGGGAAATTAGTAGATTTGATACCAAAGAAAGTTCTTCTTTACCGTTTTATCAATATTTATGTTTTCATGTTCATATGATAAAGTGGTGTCCCGGCAAGCTGGTGAAATTAAGATTAGTGAGGATTTGTATATATCGTATATGTACAGTAAAATTAATATACTGTTTGGATCGACAGGGGGGGGGGGTAAAATTGATAAGACGTTTACATTTCTGGAATATGCTGACATAAGCAACTTTTGGGGCAAATTTGGGCAAATAATAAAATATAATTTATTTCAAGTAGAAACAATAAAAAATGTACTATAGCATGTAAATTTGATGTTTAGGTAGTTTAGAAGTACAAAAAATATAAAATTACGGCTCATTTGTCGCATTTGTTGGTAATAAAATAATATTAAAAGTCAAAATTTCAGCTCAAACTGACCAAAGGAACTAAAGTTACGACGAAAAAACCGGAGGGGTAGGTAAAATTACCTCCCCCCCCCCCCCACACACACACACACACACACACACACACACACCACCA
>JANTOQ010394128.1:0-11986 GCA_027564595.1 Bythotiara depressa
CCATGCAAAATTATACGTTCGTAGCACCTTTAGTTCAAATTTTAAGGTGGGGGGGGGGGTAATTTTGCCCCCCCCCCCCCAACCTTTTAACGTCCATCAAATAGCCCAACCAAAATAGGGTTAAAGCAATGGATATGCAATCAGAGCGACGAAAAGGTGAAGAAAAATGGATAAACTCTGGGAAGATACAGTAAACAAGGAAACGGTTGATACGATAAATCCATTGAATATTATAGCTGTTGCAACTTACCTTTTCACAGTCAATGTCGATATAGATCGTGGGAGTGTAAACCACGCCATACTTTACCATCCATTATGCAAGTTTCCAATTTATTTGTATTTTGTATGCCGGTATCATCTTCCTTCAGAGTATCAACATACGTCATCTCTGGTCTTTCTCTACCAATTGTTCAGTGGCTTGGTTCCCATGGTACAAGTTTTGCCACTGGTGATTTCCGTTTCACATGGACAATAGTCTCCTTCTGATCACAGTGGAGAGTTTTGTTAAATTGTCATAAAGAACCGTATTTTGTATGTGCTGTGATCAATGAATGTTGCGGGTTTTACGAAGCTTTCTTGTGTAGCAACCGTCTAATCGTTTGTTTGATTTAGAGTCCATATCTCGTACCTATATAGATGTACGGATTTGACGGTAGCCTGAAAGAATCTGATTTTGGTTGCTCTTTTGCAACTAATTACAAAATAAATTTAATACAATGCCTCTCCCCCACTGTGATATAATATAATTAATAAATTGGTCAATTGTGATGTAAGGAAACCTATTTGAAATTGCCATTACGACTCTTTTGTAATTTCCCTTTGTAATTAGTTCTTTTCAAATGAATTAAAGCGGTATGTAACGTTAAGAACCTTATTGTTTATGTTTATATACTTATGTATGCACTGGCAATGTGCGAACTGACTATCAGTTAACCTTTTCAAAAATTTATCCCACTGAAACAAAGGCATCCAAGAAGAATTATGGGACAACAAGATAAAGATAAAGCGAACGATGAGGAATTGGATCCAGAAGTTTTAAGACGATTAGAAGCGATAAAAAATCGGAACATTGAACAGTTACAAGAAGAGCATATAAACAAGTAAGTAGCGTTACGATAAACAATTGCAGTAGTAGTAGAAAAAACAACGAAGTATAATATAAATTTATAAATAAAACTAATGAAAGGTTACAACAAAGAAGCTTTATTTATTTATTTATAATATTTATTTTAATTTCTTAATTTTCTGTTTCGATTATGCCAATTTGAGTATTATTTTCAGAAAATATTTTTCAGTTAGGCCCTAAAACATTATAACATATTTCCGAAAAATGCCCCCCAAAAATTTATATTTCTAAAATATTATTTTCGTGTATCACCCGAAAAAACATTACTGAAAGAGATTTTATCATGAATAATAAACGAGATTTATTTCACGTTTCAAATCAAACCAGTTTGATTAAAAACGTGAATTTTTTGTTCTTCTCTATTCAATAAGGGATTTGTACGATCAAATACCTGTAAACTCATTATTTTCGTCGTGTTGTGTGAAATATCAAACTGCAGAAGAGTAGCTTTGTAAACAGAAAGACGAGAGAGGAGTAACGTTTTAAAATTCTGAATATCAAAACAAACCAGACGTACTCAACAGCTTTTGTCGAGAGCAAGGAGCAGAAAACAGGCCGACCAGGAAAGGTACAAGCACCAAGTACTAAGTACTATTTTAATTTCTTCTTCAGAATAAAATTCGACATTATACAATCTCTACTCTGTTCAGCTCTTTTTCTGAGTTGATTATATAATTTTTCGTATTTTAAAAACAATTTTCGATGCACGATGCACGACGCACGATGCACGATGTAATATTTCGAAAATATTATTACTAGATAATATTTCGGAAATATGTTATCGTGTTTCAAGGCCTTTAGGAGCTCTAAAAAATATACCTTTTGCAGCGTGAAATGCTTTTCTAAATTTGTTTGGACAGCGACTGATGAATCCGTGAAAACACGCAAATGCATGTGGTATTTGTCTCTAATGGAAGGAATATAATCATCGATTCGATGTAGCTGTTAATAATGTATTAATCTTTTTATTGTTATTTAATTTTCAATGCTGGTACTCTTTGTCAAACCAAACATGTACGCACATAACCCAGTGGAAAACGACAACGTTGAAGAAACTTTGCAAACGCCGCGTGTCTATGATGTGCCCACTGCGACAGGCGTTTCTTGATACGTCAATAAAGTATATATAAGCGTCTAATTACATAGTCTCTTAATCGCATTTGGTAGTCTGTAGAAAATTCAATTAGTTTCTATAGATGAATTTCTTATACGTAAACGTATGTAAACACGAAGATATCGTGAGTACTCAAAAGGAACGTTATATGCAAGAGAAAAATCACACAGGGAAGTATAAGAAGAAAGCATAAATAGTTACTACACACAATATCCTTCCTACGATATAGAAACCAAAATTACAGGAATTTCCTGGAAATAGGAAACTACACAGCTGAGATATTTGCGTCCTTGTGTCAATGCTACCAAAATAGAATTCTGCAATTGATGGGAAAGCTTTCAATTATAAAAACAAATTTGAATTTTTAACTAGGGTATCCTTGCTGTGGCTTGCTGCTCTGGGATGTATGGTACGACAAGTATCGCGTAGTCCCCAATTAACACCTCCTTATTTTCCTCAAATGGTAGAATAACAACTAGGAACAAACCAACGTATCGTAATTTGGGTCTCACGGTCGATGTTCCTGCGTTTAACTGTTGTAGGTAAATTTTCCAGTTAACCCCAGTGGATATATCATGGTGAAGCAACGTCCTAACAACGTTGAAGAAAACGTTTCGGACATTGTTGTAACGTAATTGAAACGTCGTGTAACTATGATTTTCCCACTGGGACCTTACAACATTCATACTGAAGTTACCATGGTAGTTAAGCACGGTTCAAGATGGAAGAGTTAATCTTTTACTTTTGCCTTATTATTATTATTTTCTACTTTACGTTTGTTTTCAGACAATTCAGAACTTGTTAATCAACCTAAGTAGAAAACAAAAAAAAACTAACGGGTTGTTAATGAAGCGTAAATATGTATTTAATATTCATACCAAAAATCATGAAGCATATAATTACTAATAAGTGGCTTTAATACTTTCGAAATGCATCAAATCATCTTATTTAAAAATCAATTACGTATCCAAATTCTTTCTCAGCAGCAGTAATCAATACGAAATAGGGTAAATCGTGTGAATCTAAGTAAAGACAATAAAAGAAGACATTCCGTAGTTTTGTAATTAAACGTGATTTTTATTACTTGCTTGGATCTTCAAAAATTCTTAAGATTCAGTTAAGGATTGTTCATGCCAAATAGTAAGGATTGTTCATGCCAAATATCACGATTTTAATCCGTAACTGCATAAGCATACTTCCTGGTCATATTAAACTTCGCATTGTGTGTGGATCAGGCTGGCCGATTTATTTAACATTATATTTCTAATAATTAACCCCTGGAAAAAGCAAAATAGCAAAGAAATGACCAGTGATTTGATTCCATTCTGGGGACATTATGCATTAAATGGTTAAAGTATACTAGGAGATGCGCATCGATGCGACTATTTATTTTTTAACCTGATTAATGTGTCATTGTTTTTATTTTTTGTCTTTTTTAAACTTAAATCTACTAATTATCTTAAAATCAAAGTAAATCTAGTCAGAGAATTTGTAAACTAATGTATTATTTTAATTTTAACAAATATTTCAAATTATGGGGGAGATGGTGAAATGAACATCTGAGGTGTAGGACCTTAAAATTGGTACGAAGAAGTTTTATTCTC
Organism: Bythotiara depressa; assembly: GCA_027564595.1. Taxonomy (NCBI): domain Eukaryota; kingdom Metazoa; phylum Cnidaria; class Hydrozoa; order Anthoathecata; family Bythotiaridae; genus Bythotiara; species Bythotiara depressa. Next base: position 3,845 of record JANTOQ010394128.1, read on the forward strand.
ATATTCATATAAATGTTCAGATGTAATCCAATTCTAGATCCCATTAGAACACAAACAAAGTCTACTAACAATTCTAAATGGATGTGCGTATTAAAGATTTCTTTTTCAGTGGCAGACAAACTTTCTAAGGATGGACTGATATTCAACTGTCGATTTCATCGGTGCTCAGTTTTATCCTGATAAATGTTACTTTTATTTCAAGTAATGTAGTGTATATGTTGCTACCGGGAATGACATTGTCTTTCAGGAGGGTAATTATTGTTATTATCGTGACTTAATATCTTTATCTCTGCTTCATTGAGGGTTCGATACGCTTGTTGTATACCATATTACAACTGACAAAATATGTCGTTTTTTGTTGCTGCCTTTTATGTACATATCGTCATGATTAATAAAATAGACTCAATGTCATTGTCTCCTACAGTAGCAACGCTAACAATTCCATCAAACTAAGGGACAAGGGAAATAGATTCAATGACATTGTCTCCTACCATAGTAACGATAACAATTCCATCAAACTAAGGGACAAGGGATCCAATACTTATTTGTGTAACACACGAAACACTTTTGCGAGGAGAAAATATCTGGAAATGGAGGCACACAAAATAATCAAAATATATTTTTTGTTTGTGTCGGATTATTGCCATGTTACGTTGACAATCTCTCTTTGAAAATGTCCCCACTTTCATAACGATGGGGCCCTCCCGCTGGTAAGATGGAAGATGGAAGAATAGTTTACACATCTGTACTCGACATGTTATGAATTACTGTAGGAAAATATATTTTAATTATTTTGTTCTGTCTAGCAGAAAATTACTTAATAAATATATACTAAATTGTAATTAATTGTGTCTAATGTCTATTGTCAAATACCCTGAAATTCCAAGCATTTCAAAGTGATTTAAAAAAACGTTATCCGACATTTAATAAAACAGGATTATCTCAATTGATGTGCGAACATTGAACATTTGTACGTCATCCGCACTGAAAGTAATCTTTGTATCTGAATTTTGACTAAATTGAGCAGTTGTTCTCAGTTGTTCTCGTGTCTACAGGAAACAATCCTATCATTCTTATTAATCGCCTAGCAACATTTTTTTGCATGAATTCATGTTTAGTCACATTATAGATCGATCAGTTCGTGATGGTGTGAATACATATCTTAGCTGATGGAAAATACTTTCTAATACTGTCTTTATACAACTGGGCAAACAATTATTTATTAAAGTGTACAATTATGAAAATAATAATTTCTTGACGTAACACTCTTATGGAAAGATCTATCTCCAATTGTTACGCAAGATTAGTTAAAACGTGAAAACGGCAAGAAGGTGATGAAATATTAATTATGTGCATAATTAATTAGGCGCAATACCCCTCAAAGAATGGATTTTGGGGGGAAATATATCTGCGAAACAACATAAACTCGAAACGTGAAACTTGGTGCGTTTCTTTAGAATTGAATGTTACGTAGTAACTTATTATTGTTCTAAGTGAAGATACAGAGAGCTTCTTTCGTCTACACGTTTTTTTATATAAACAATCAAGGTCAGGCACTAGTAGTAATGTTGCTTACAAAATTGATGATTTTTAGTATTGATGTTGCTTAAATTGTTGCTAAGCATAGAAACACAAATTATTATTTTTTTGTAAGATGTTATGGAACATAAAAGGATAATTATTGCCACGAATTATGAAATGAACAGATAAGTATCTTAAGTTTAAAACAAATACATTCCAGTGTGCCATTATACAAATGTTTTACTTTGAAAAATGTAGTATATGTCAAGTTTCGTAGTTGGTGATGTTAGGCCCTTTAAGCTCTTAATAGAACTGTTGCTTAACTTTAGGAAGAAATATACTAGTGTTGCTTATAAACGTGTTGCTTATTAAAAAATGTATTTTTTACACCCGAATCCCATATTTCCTGCTAGCATTATGCAATTGCCGCTGCATATTCACATCTTTGGTTCAGCACATCACAAGAGGGAAAATAGAAAGCATGCAAAGTTTCATGTCATAAAGTTTTACCATTCCTGAGTTTGCGTTCATTCAAAATTACAAATTCATTTGTTTTGAGAGAAAATTTGAAAAACAGAAACTTGTGCAATATTTTACGTGAAAGTTATCTTAATTTGCAGTTTTAACCATTCATTTATATCCCAATTCATTCCCTTTGACCACAAAGTCACTTGCGATAGCTGTTACCTTCTTTCTTTGATAATCTCGCTATGTCTATTCATTGTTACTTCGTAGGCTTCTCCATTTTTAGACATCTTAACGTCTTATTTACTGCCGATCATGCAGCAATCGAGGCACACACTCCCCCCTTTTCGAGGGCACGATGTGCGCAGGGTTAGTTCAGTAACAAAGTGCCAATTTTACCACAGATCCGCGCGTCTTATGTCTGTACTTAAAACGTAAACTGAAAATTTTAATCAAGAAATTATTGTGTATAAAAAAGCTTTCTTTTAACTTGTGCCACGCTAATTAATCTAAATCGTTTTGATTCATTTTTGCTTATAACTGGTCACCGTGGTATAATTGAATGATTGCAGAATGATTGCGGTCACAAACCGTTGCTAAGGGCGTTACTAAGATCCGACAAAATTTACAGTACCATTACAAATTGGGGTTTTGAATAGTTTATGGACTTGAATCAATTTCATAATCGTTTTCTACGATAAGTTTTGCATTGAAAAACGATGTTTTCAAAACTTATTAGAATAAAAATTAATAAATATTTTTTAATATAATATCACCTTAAAGGACTCCACTCAACAATCGGACATTCGATCTTTTGTGAATAAGAATACTAGTGATTGTCCGAAAAGTTATTTGAACATTGGAACTATTCTACAACGAAGTCGGTTGAAAGCAGGGATATCTACCGTGAAACCCTAATCTCGATATGTTGGTTTGTTCCTCGTTTTTTATTCTACTTTTTGGGGGAAAGAGGTGTTAATTGGAGACTAAGCGATCCGTGTCGTACAAGACGCCCCAGAGTTCCAAGCCACCGCAAGAATGGCCTCATTAAAACATCATATCTCTTTTTTAAATTGAACACTTTCGCATCTCGTGTAGCATTCTATTGTAGTAGCATTGACCCCATGACGCGCATATTGCAGCTGTGTAGTTTTAGCTAAACAAAACTAGGTTGCCATCTGGGGAAATTATGTGCTTTTGGCAAATCATTTAACTTTAGCAGCGACTTGCCAAAACATCAGTTTGTGGCTTCTAAATACTCTTTGTGTTAAAAATAGAAGAAAGTGCTACAAAATATACTACCTACCAAACAATTAGAAAAATATTCCGACTATTTTATTTAGAACATATATCTGCCAACGGTTATTGTTCGGGATTTTTTATTAGACCTTACAATTTTCTGAAAGCTCTTTCGTCATGTTAACATTCAATAGCCAACTTCCCTCACTTTTACGAACTTCAAAGAGGCGAAAAGACAAAAACACTCCTAGGCGAGTTGTATACATATAAAGGTCTCAAGACAATGTGTTAATTTTTTTTTTCTTTGTATTATTATCATATAAGACTGTACTTGCATTAAAACTCATCGTTTAATATTAAGCATGATATCGACCTTTCGTCGCCTAACTCAAAGTTCTTCTCAACAATCCCAGGAAATAATATTTGAAATTTATAAAGTTTCGGCTTGTTAAAATGTGAAAATGTGAGACAAATGACGCGCTCATCCTATTCCACCTGCGCTGAACAACCACAATGTCTCTAGTACCAAATACAATGATATTATTCTTTAATATTGGAAACACCTCTTTTAATTACCCAAACAGCCATCCTTAGATATATTAGCTGTAAAATTTATATCGTGTTGTATTGACTTACCTGGATAATATGTCTAGCCTTACTCAAGTCATATATAGGAAACGTAGATGTGTTAGTAACGCAAGAGGAAATATAAGTTTTAGGAAACTTTTCGCTGGATTAACTCTCTGATGACTGTGTCTCCGAAAATGAGTTAAGTCGTTATGCATACCGTTGCTGTTTTTGTGTTTGTTTTCTAGGGGTTAAATTTTGAAACTAAAAGGAAATATAAAGTTGGTAAAAAAGGTTATCCACTTGGTTTTCACAAAATGATTAAGGTTTCTAATAACCCTTTCACAATAAGCAGGCGATATATCCAATCATTAAAGTGATATGCATCATTACATTGCATAATTACATTATTATTCTAGAAATAACGTAGTTATAGAAGCCCTAACAACATAATATACTAAGTGAATTAATGATCACATATTTTGCAATAATTAATTATTGTTGTGCTTAACCTTTTAGTATATAAACATACGTTATTCCTAGAGCAATAATGGAATTGTGCTTGATCCAACGTAAAGTGTCATTGAAACATTTCTTTTCCTACAACTTACGTTTCCTCCTGCGTCAATAATACACTTACATTTCCTATTTCCTACTTGAGTAAGAACAAATATATTATATCCCCATTAATATATAATAAATTAAAAATAAAATTTAGGTTTGACTGTTTTCATAATTAAGGTTATTTTTTAACCCTTAAAGCATAACTCCTGCTTATATTAACTTTGGAAACATTGGAAACCTTTATAATTTTATAAGGAACCAAGACGTCTTATCAGCTTTCACCAAATATATTTTACATTACATTTCCAATAATTAACCCCTGGAAAAAGCAACATAACAAAGATGTGACCAATGATTTGATTCCTTTCCGGGGACACTATACATTAAAGGGTTAATACGCACGATGGAACCCTAATTCTATAATGCCACACCCTTTTTACTGGTATATATAAATTTCTGATATAAACGCATTCAGTTTCAGATGTTTGCAGAAAAGTTATAAATCGAAGGTATTTTAGTGGAACAATGAAGTAAGCATCTAGTATAGATCATATAATATGATATTAACCATTTAATGTATAGTGTCCCCGGAAAGGAATCAAATCACTGGTCATTTCTTTCCTATTTTGCTTTTTCCAGGGGGTTATTAGTTGGAAATATAATGTTAAATACATTTGATAAATGCTGATAAAACCACCTGGTTCATCATAATATTATTAAGCTTTCCAATGGGAAGCTTAATATAACCAGTAGCTATGCTTATTCATGTAACATTTTAATGCATAAGCATACCTCCTGGTTATATTAAACTTCCCATTGGAAACCTTAATAATTTTATGAGGAACCAGGGCGTCTTATCAGCATTTATGAAATTTTATTTTACATTATATTTCCAATAATTAACCCTGTGGAAAAAGCAAAATAGCAAAGAAATGGCCAGTGATTTGATTCTTCTCCAGGGACACTATGCATTAAAGGGTTGAGGGTTAATAATTAACCTTTACACTTTACATACTGCCCCCTGGAATTAATTACAGCACTGCTAATTTCTTTGCTGTTTTAATTTTTCAGGGGGTTAATTATTAGAAATATAAGGTAAAAGAAAATTGGTAGAAGCTGATTAGACCCTCGGGTTCCTCGTTTAATGTTATAGATTTTCTGTGAGAAGATTAATTAATTCAAGAGGTACATTGTTAAATACGAAAACAGCCAAACCAAGATTTTCTTTTTTATTTATGTATTAATGGAGATATAATATTTTTGTTCCTACTCAAGTAGGAAATAGGAAATATAGGTACATTGTTCACGCAGGAGGAAACGTAAGTTGTAGAGAAAGAAATGTTTCAATGCTACTTTACGTTGGATCAAGCACAATTACATTATTGTTCTAAGAATAATGTATACAGCCAATAACGGCATCACAGGGGAAATACCAGTCACGTATTTCGCAATAATTAATTAATTAAATGATTAACTACCTAATGAGTCCAACCCCAACTTTTTTTCATCAAGTAATAAACGATAATTTCTGATACTAGAGGCTTACGAAAAACATTATTTGACCGCGTGCTATCCTAACAACTCTACTACCTAATTATTTCCGATTTATGTTTTGTTTACGTTTTGTTACAGTTGCTCCGGACCTCCAATCAGTGGATATTTTCCTCGGCTTTCTTACCCCTTCCCACTTAATACAACTGGAAATCAATATATGTTACTTTGAGTGACTTATTTACATTTAAAATTTATTGTCTTTTCCTATGAGTCTCTAGAAGAAAAACAACAGATTCAGTTTTTTTACTGAAAGGCAACTTGGTATGACGAGTTATCAGTTGGCATGCTGACGCATCACTTTTAACAACCTACAAAATTCTTCAAAACACTGTTATACGCTGAAATTTAAATTGCATGGAATTATCCCATGTAATTATTTCAAAATGTGTAATTACTTATGATGAGTCAACAACATAACGCATACTATTTTCCACATGAAATAACTTCTAACATCAAACAATATCTCATCCTTCCGGTATGTGTTTAATCGCACAAACAAATACACTCCATTTTTAATAGCTTAACAATTTTAATTACCAAGATAAGTTAATTCTATAATTTCTTTAATTACGAAGTGGCTACTAACGCTCTGTGGTGGAGACAAAACAATTTAAAAATTCGTTACCAAGCAATCTACTAATATCTTTCCCAGGGTTTTCCCTTCCTTTTTATTTAGCGGCAAGACGGTAAGATGTCCTAGTAACGCAGTTGTCAACCAAAAATTCCTGTCATAATAATATATTGCACTTCCTGTTTTAGGACGGATTCGTATTTAACAGCGCTTTCCCTGTAAGTTTTTAAAACACTGGAATGAGGGTAGCTGTCGTCGGGAAACCTCGCATACCATATTGTGTCTTTTCTTGACAAACCTCGCGAAGTATCCTTCATTGGCCTAACTGATGCAGGCCTGAGAGAATCCCCCAAATGACTCATTTCTGTGACAAACAAGGCATCGCTCCTTGTCCAACCATGATGAACAACCACAGTGAATTCAGTAGCAAACAAACAAAATCAAAAGTCATTTGTAAATCGAAAATTTTTTGTATCTTTTTGTTTTTGAACTCTTTCTCCGGCTGGTGGAATACTGTTTGGGTAAAATTACCGCCTTTTACATATTATTGTGTCCAGGATTGTAGTACCCAGACTCTTTAAATTTTGATTGATATCTTGTCTGCATACTGATGAAACAAACTATAATTAGAAACGTGTGTTTTACAGAAGACCTGTATATAAACAGCATAAATTTGTATCAACGCTGAGTGAATAAAAGCGAGGTCATAATACCATCCATTTCATTACCTATATAAGTGTTCCACATATGTTGCCAAAGTCTTCAATTACGTAAAGAGGTGAGCAAATATTGACATTTACTATTCCAGTTAAAGATACGCGGATAGTTAAAGACACGCGGATAGTTGGTATTGTCATAATGGTCCGGTTGTGGTTATTCAGCTCGAGTGGACAATGGTGTGTTGCAGCACAACAGCAACAAAATATATTCGTTATATATTTTACAACGTGTGCTTCACACCACAGAAGCACATTCGCATATTACTATACTCGTATCACTTGTGGCGCACACAATGACGTCACAGGGGTACATTTGCATACTGCAATACTAGTATCACTTGTGGCGCACGCGAACATAAACGACCTATGGATTTTGCAAAGGGGTCGTGGATAGGACGTAAAGTCGTAATCCAATTTGCGTGTCCAACTGGCTACCACGGTAAAATATCGATACTTTCTGATATTTCATGTAAATAAGTACTGATAGATGTAATCTTTCCATGCTTCTCGTCCCTCTGTACTGCCATTCTCATGTTCTGAATACTTAAATGGGAAGGGGCCTAAGCATAATACTTTTTCTCGGGTTACAGATATGCCACGACCAATTTAACCTTAATGTATATTCATTAAAATATTGTCACGTGACATTTGATATTCATATTCTTTATTTCGAAGTTTTTTTTACAATCCTTAAACCATAAACGCATTCTTTTATTTACTGTGTTGCTTCAAGAACTTATTTATTTATCTTGTAGTTCATTTTTCTTATGAATGGAGTATTATTATTGGGGGGTGCACCACTAGCTGACGAGGACAATTAATGTATATTGTCAGACTAGTGGCGCACACAACATATAACATATATTGGAAACGTTGCCCAACGTCTCATCCGTAAACCTCTATACAAGATGTAAATTTTTGCTCCAGCCGGGAATCGAACCT
>JANTOQ010394239.1:1432-21484 GCA_027564595.1 Bythotiara depressa
ATTTCTATAAAAAAAGTCGTGAACCTGTTCATCGGGATAATACATAACTGACCAAATTCTTTTATTACGCACCAATGTAAGATCATTCATAGCTAACAAAGATAAATAATAATAATAATAATAATAATAATAATTAATAATAATAAAAAAGGGGAAAGGGGAACCTCCATTATATATCTGTAATTATTTTGATTGACAAGTTTTTTATAGCCATTCATCGAGAAAATCACATAACTCTGCTGTAATATGTGGTGGTTTGAAAACAGAATGGCAATTGAAAGACATTTTTAGAGGAAAACAGACCACTTCCTTAATTATCTACAAATTCTCAAGAAAGGTGTATTCAAGATATTAGACACCAATAACAGAAAAGCTGCACACATTGAAATTTGTCAGTTTAACTAGGTACTTGATGACGGCAAAAATTCCATATGCACGTGTGATGGAGCAGTGGCACTCCAGAGGGAAATCGTTTATATAATTCACAGAACAGTGCTGAAGAATTTACAGAACAGTGCTGAAGACCTCTTCGGAAATATCCATAGGTCTTGGTTACGTCATTAACGCCACAATGGTGCGTGTTCATAAAGCCGGGTTTCCATTAAAATCGCGTTCACGCTACCATATACGTAGGATAGATTAGTTTCTTAGTAACAATCTCATTTACGGCATTTTCTCTCAGCCCGACCCCTCCCACCCCAAAGAAACGACGTTCTTTTTCTGCTCACACCACACAATCCCATCCTAAGAACGACCGCAAATCTACCATATACAGTTTTCTGATTAATCCTTTCAAAACGTGACTCGAATAGAATGCGACTCAAATAGAATAGAAAAGGTCCCGGAAATGTATCGCGCCAGAGCGATATTTTAATGAAAACACGACTTAAAGCTAAAAAGCAAAACAAACAATCTAATTGTGTCTTGCGATACCTATAGGACAAACATCTACTATAATTAAAAAAATAAAAAAATTTCCGTAAATATTAAAAACCACTTAAGACCTGTTTATAGCAACATTTCCCAGGGCATTAAACCACTTGAAACGTAAAAAGTACATCGCACATTTTAAGGCTACGTAATATCTTTTAAAAAGTTGATATTCTTTTAACAAACTTTATGTCTTTTCGAACGATAATCTTGTGTTATTTTAGATCTGCTGTCCCGAGACACGCATTGCAGGTGGGTGTTGTTCTTCTTCATCTTGGAGATACTAACATCCATCTCTAATGATTCCTTCGATATCCTGACTGTATCTAACATTGTGTCTCAGGTGACAGGTAGGAAGGTACTAATCACAATGGTGGAAACCATCTGTGAAACTACTGTGTATGCTTAGTTGCTATCTAGTGCTCAATAACCAAGTAAGTGCTTCTACTGTGGAACTATCTATTGTTGCTAGTCTAAGCAATTATTGTTACGCAAGGTGGGATGTACGATGACCACTACTAACGTGTTGAATTAGTCTATTGCGGGAGCCAGATACATATCTACGGTGAATTTGCGGGTATGTGCGAGAGTATCAACCAAGACCGGCGGCTGCAGTAGCAGCATATGAACTGGGAGATGAAGCTCGAAGATGAAGATCTCCTGAGCGTTTTGAATTTCCTTTCTTGTATGTGGCTACGCATACCGCCACACAATCTCTCGCATGATTCATAGGGGGTCCAACATGCCAATTATTCGTTAGAGGATCATATCTATAAAAAAAACAGTACGATTATTTTCAATCTAAACATACCTCCTGGTTATGTTAAACTTCCTATTGGAAACCTTTATAATTTTATCATGAACCAGGGGGTCTTAACAGAATTATAAAGCAATGTTATACACAACTCTCCACTGATTTGTAATGTCTTTGGTCAGCCTAAAGCTTAATTTCCACTTGCTACTTTTATCGTGATTGTTCCGCAGTTTTTTGTTCTTTGCATAAAATCGATCTTGCGACTGAAAAATATTAGAATCCTACTTTCTTTGATCGATTTTTTCTGCTTGGCCAATTAGAAGCGAGAAAACAACGTCGCGCAGCAAATTGTGCACGGTAAGCCGGATTTACACTTACTGAATTTTTTCACGGAAAAAAAATTAAACTATTGTGATTGGTTGAGACAAATTTCCTGAGACGGAAACTTAAAAAGTTTAAAATTTTCCGTCCATGGAAATAGTTCAACAAGTGGATATCCAACTTAAAAAGTTTCGCTATATCATTTGTTGATTTAAAACTTTTTATATAAAGCTGTTTCGTTCGTAGAACCTCCTTGGTGGTAGTTGATTCTGCAAGGTAGTTATCAGCAGTCAAAATCAAATAAAAAGGAAACGTTGCCATGGCAATAAAGTTGTTGTTATACGATTCAGTAGGGCTTAAAAAACAGAGACAGCATTGTACAGTAACGTTTTTATATTTGATCCAAACGTACCCGTATTATTGACAAATCTCTATGAGGTTGTTTCAACTTCATCCACAGTCAACGCCTTCTTAATTTCAAAATCTACCTAAACCGCCTCGTTTTCGTACAAAACGTTTTTCAAATAGACGCAAAAAACCCTGCAAATAATAAAAAATTGTTGTATCATTCTGAAATGTTCAAGGTAAACAAACGAGAAATACGAACTCGTATTCATTTTTCATGCAAATGAGCTTAAAATCAAGAAAGGTCCGCAGTCAACGAACACTATTTCGAACACACAAGGGAATGAAAGGTTTGTTCGAAAGAGCCGGCAAGATTTTAAAAGACTTGAGGAATTATGGGTTTAAATAGTTGTTCAAAACAACGACAGTTTTGTTCTAAATAACGACAGTTTTGTTCTAAATCCCGAAAGTTTTGTTCTAACTAACGACAGTTTTGTTCTAAATCCCGAAAGTTTTGTTCTAATTAACGACAGTTTTGTTCTAAATAACGACACTTTTGTTCTAAATACCGAAAGTTTGTTCTAAATAACGACAGTATAAATTGCGGATGTAGACGATTTGAAGACTAGTTTCAATACAAAAGCCACATATATAGACTGACTGAACAGAAATGTTGATATACATTATAACTTACTTTTCCACCGTGTTTAGGAACTGAGTCCCATCAAATCCTCCACAAACGTAAAGGAAACCATCAAGTACACCAACCCCTGCACCGCTGCGTGGAGAGAGTAGCGGTGCTACTGTCACCCAGTGATCAGTTGCTGGGTCGTACCTTTCAACACTCTGATATCGACCCGAGTATTCACAACCACCAATGCCGTATATGTACCCTCCTAAAGCTGCACAAGCTACTTGTTTCCTGAAATAAAAGAAGACACGTTACTAATAATATACGATGCATGAACGATAATCTTGCATTATTTTAGCTCTGCTGACTCCAGGCACACATTGCAGGAGGGATATACATTTTTAATTCGCGTAAAACATACCCAGTGGGTATATCATGGTCACACGACGTTACAATAAATTCTGTACCGTTTCTGCAAAGTTGTCTGGACGTTGTTTGACCATGATTAGCCGAATGAAGAAATCGAAAAATATGTTCGAAGTAGCCGCCCCCGGCACCATTTATAAAGGTTCATTGAGCTAAGGATTTAAAAACTTGTTGTAAATAAACCGTAGTTGAAATAGCAGATGTTGACTGTAGGTGTTAACAGGGAACCCAGTAAGATCACGCCTTCCAGCATTCATGTGAACGACTTCCGTATTTACTTGTGATAAAGTTGGTCATAATATCTTTGGAAAAATCGCCAAATTTACCAAAATCTCTTTTGAGGTGCCAGAATTACCAAAATAGCATTCCAAAAGTAATGCGAAGAACTCCAAAAGAATATAAAGGATTATTATCAATGGTCATTTCTTTGCTGTTTTGCTTTTTACAGGGGGTTAATTATTAGAAATATAATGTAAAATAAATTAGGCAAGAGTTGATAAGACTCCCTGGTTCCTCATAAAATTATAAACGTTTCCAATGGGAAATTTAATATAACCAGGAGATAAAACATTTTTCAGTTTGTAAATCACCCTGCAACTTAGGTACTTTCGTACTGTAATCATCGCGGTTGCTTAGCAAGGCTGGACTAGGAGTGTTACTTTCTCATGCCTCAGAATCGGAACATTTGGTGGCTTTATCGCGTTCCGAATCGCACATGTTAGTGAAATAAATGACACTTACTACGAGGATTTTCAAGAATAGACACTGGCGCGATCCTGCAAGTGTTCCCGTCAACACCCACCCTAATGCATGGCTCCCGTACAGGGTGTATGTGAATTGATTTGCAGACAACACCTAAAACCTTAAATTACTAACAAATACTGCATATTTAATTAATAATTCAAATTTTATATCCATTTAACTTAAACATAAACTTTTAAAAACAGCGTCGCTATCCCTAAAAAGACTTATTTATCCGTTGAAAGTGGATGTTACAGATGTAAAATCTATTAAAAGAACTATTCAACTGGAAGCATAGAAGATAATTCAAACTGTTCAGAAAACTATTTGTGTTTATTTCTCTTTCGGCTAAAAACAAAGTAAGTGTGCCCATGGTTGTGACAAATGAAAGTAAATAAAAGAAAGGGTATATTTTGAAATGAAAAGAAAGTAGCCAAGAAGAGCACGACATTATGTGAGAATTATGGCAAACATATATTTACCGTGCAACACTCATAGGAGCAATGAGCACCCAGGTGTTAGTTTCTGGGTTGTATCTTTCACACGAGCGTAAGTTATTTCCATCAGAACCACCAATAGCGTAGATGTTATCATGCAAAACACAACAACCGACTCCAAATCTAGCCTGATTCATTGGTGCAATACTCGTCCATTTGTTGCTCTTCGGGTCATAACATTCAGCAGAGTTTAGTGGGGTGGAACCATTGAATCCACCTATAAAATATACGACAAATATTATTAGATCAACCCAAACACCCACTCACTGACAGAATAAAGATATTTGCAGGTAGCGATACAAAAGAATCCACTATCTTATTCATAGACATTTTCTTTTCATACACGCCGATACAATACTGTGTAATATATATACCAATCAATAAATCAATAAATATTTATCCGGGAAATGGCGGGAAATTTTATCCGACTGATACATAGCTACTTTTGAAACTATATAAAAATGTTAGAAACGAAAGGATAATGATTGCGCGCAAGACAAACCTCTCCATCAAAAGTCACGAGTAACAATTAAAAAAAAATTATCTCTCGCACGGTGCGTAGTCTGTATAAATTCTCGCCCAAACTGTATACCTTACAAGGGAAATACAAACTGTATACCTTACAAGGGAAATACAAACTGTATACCTTACAAGGGAAATATAACATCAGAAAAATAAGAAATAATACAGGAGTTTTCCTTTCCAATTAAAAACAAGACGCAAAGCTGCGTAAACTATATGTCGCCTTTCATTTGTAAAAACATGTGTTTATTATTATAGGAGCGGAACGTTTAAGGCGGACCAGTAGTTTATTGATGATACATATATACAAGTAATCTGAAATGTATATTTCCGAATAACGACACTGCGGAGGAGTGTGAATGACATAACGTCATCGAAGGGTCGATAATTACATTATGACAGCATAGACTAAATTACAAATCAAGAATTCCTGGTTATTCCGAACCACGATTTATGAAAACGAGATTTACCGCATTTCTCATTTTAGCATTCACACTATCTCGACTAATCCTCAATGAAATGAAATCAATGAAACAAGGGAATATTTTTTTACCAAAAAATTTATTACCTAAAACAGGCAGAAATATTTTGACCATAACGTGAATCCTGTTTATATGCTCTTTTTCTTCGATCTCACATTTTAGTTTTATCAGAGGCTTATTAACTCACTTTCGTTATGTATATAAATTAACTCACTTTCGTTCTGTATATAAAAACGTTGTTTCATGCTTCGAGAGAGTATTTATAAGCTTCTGATAACAACGGAAGAGTAGAAAAAGTTGAGCACAGCAAGTTTTACGTAGGGTTCTTTTCCAAGATATTCAATTTGTAGTTGCAAGTTTTTCTGGGAGAATGGAATTAGTTTCTGCCATTTGCTTGTGTTTGAGATTTGTAAATTGGGGAGACATTGTTTTCCTGGCTTTGAAAATGTTCTTCTGTTTTTCCAAGATCTTTTAAGTCCTTTTTAGTTGTTAATATCTTTTTAAATGAATAGACATTTTAGTTCCCACGCCATGGAAAGAAAAAAAGGCCTACCACACACGTAGCACGAGGTTAATATTTTTAATGTGAATACTATGATGACGTCACTATTTCCATACTACCTGATTTTTTGCTGACAAATACTGTTTGTTTAATAATTTACGTTCCACTTGAAATTAACTATATAAATAAATACACAGATAGATAACGGTGGTAAAAAAAAACTTTGAACATTATACCGCTTTCAAAATGACTTGTTTATAAGAAATAATAAACATGAAAAACTCAGCATAAACCCTGGGAACGAGAAATATATCATAATAACATTAACCTATAGTGTCTGGTGTCCCCGGAAATTATTCAAATCTATATTCATTTCTTTGTTATTTTGGTTTTTCCAGGGGTGTTACTAATTGGAAATAAAAGGAAAATTAAAGTTGTAAAAGTTGATTAATGCCCCCTGGTCTTTCATAAAATTATAAGGGTTACTATTAGGAAATTTACAATAGGCAGGAAGTGCATCCAGGCGTCATATGGTTAAGCTGCTTAAAGTAAATATTTCAGTGACAAAAGTAAAGATTCTCTTCCGTGAAACATCACACTTTCAGAAACATGAGATCTTTCCGTTCTATTTGTCAGTTTACAGGATCAACAAAGATAGTTCTAGTCTAGTTCTAGAACAACTATCAAATTATCATACTACCAAATTATCACGTGGGCACTTGATTGCCAATGTGAAAATAAATTTTACGTGCTTACGTCAGCAAAATCCGCAATTTGTATCGCCAGATTGACATTTATTTGTCATCTTGTTTTAATTCCAGTTAACTGACAAACCACAATCATGGGAATTTGTAACTAAGTAAAGTTTGTAAATCACAGGTTACCTAACCTTTTGGAAAATGTTATAACATATTGTATAAAAAAATTAGATATGGACAAACTATACGGCCGACGTGGATATCAATTTAGTAAAAATTTAAAGGTACTTTAACATGTAGAAGTTGCAAGGCTCTCTTATAGCTCTTATCAGTTGTAGCCATACATTTAGCTCCTACTTTCGACTAATTTGTCGTAGCCCTTTAAAACTTTCTATTACGCAAAATCGCGTGTCCGAGATTTGCTTGTTGTTTTTTAAGTCTGTCTATACAGAGTGGTCACTTTGTGATTTTTCTCCACCTGAAAATTATTGAATAACTCCTGAAATATAAGAAGAAGAAAAAAATTCCACATACGCGATTTTTGTGCGATCGCAATGAATCAGAATCCAATGAATTTAACAAAAACTTGGAGCAACTTGGAGCATTTTAAATAGTTTAAATATGAGCTATAAACACCCTTTTCCCGTGCGTTTTTTTCCGGTAAGAAAAAACAAATTTTTAATTCTTTTTATTGATAATTGAGTTCTAACTATATATCAACTAGCCTTATAAATTTGGATTGTTAAAATTATGGCTAAGAAGGAGAATTTTCCAATTTTCTTACTAAACATAAAAGGATACAAGTGCCCTTAATTTATTGTTTCTTGATTTTTAGTTTTTACTTTCCTGTAAGCCATTAATAATTACATTATTAATTATCTCTTTGCTATTCTGCTTTTTCCAGGGGGTTAATTATTGGGAACATGGAAGAAAATTAACTTGGAAAAGTTTGATATGACACACTGTTTCTTCATATCATTATAAAGAGTTCCTATAAGATGTTCATTATATCCAGGGGGTAGTAGGTCTTACCAATTGCATAAACATTTCCACCACATGAAGCTATGCCCACACCGTTCCTGTTTGATGACATTGGAGCTAGTGGTACCCACACATTATTAAAAGGATCATAACGCTCAACTGTATTTAATCGTGATGCATCATCACTCCCTCCGCAAATGTAGAGATTAGATCCAATTGATGTTACATCAGCACCAAATCGACAAACGTTCATGTCACCTACACAGAAAACAATTATCATAAGAATCTCTATGGAGAACAGTGAACTATAATATATAGGGAGGAGAGCCATTAACTAGACAAAAATTGTTTATCAGACGAGCCCTGGTGAACAAATTTTATTGGAAGTAAAATCCAATAAAATAGCCATGGACCTGAACAGGGATACAAATCTTTCAGGTTTTTTGCTAGTCTTCTCAGTACAATATGGTATAGCACCATTGGGGGCATAAGATATTTGGGGACAATTGTAGTTTTAATTAATTGTTTAAAAACATCTAACAAAGGAAGGGAAGGAAATGACACTAACCCACAGGACCTTTACACAAAACTAAATTAGATGTTTTTTCATATTAAGTTTCTAAAAACAGCAACGTATTCTCAAATTTATTAGCTTCAAGCAGAGGCTTTCTCCACACTTAAGGAGGAATGTTCTCTGGATCTTAAAGTTGGTAATTTTTTTCTGGGAGATATATGTAGTTAAAAAATACCATAACTTGTTTATTGTTCCCATAGGCATTGCTCTGGAGAGCATTGATGAGTGGCCTTATGGTTTGGGTGTGAGCTTATTAGCTGGAAAAAATACAGATTAATGAACATGGAACCATCCATATATGTCCCATTTTACACTGCATGCCATGCCATTGTATTACTGTTCCAATATAAGTAAACAAAAGACAAACGTGTGATAATATCACATGTGCAGCCATAACAAATAATTTTATCACCACTTTTAGGCATTTCATGATACGTCTTAACAAAATTGTTCAGACTACACACGTCTTTGTTATGTTTGTTCACCCTTTGTTTATCAACACTGATCCTTTGTTTCCATTAGTCAGTCTGTGCTAATTCTTTGTTATACTAATTAATTGCTATACCCTAATTTTATGCATAATCCATGTGGACAGCATTAAATATTTTCAAGATTGAGGAAGGTTTGATCATTTGTGTTGGTAAATTTAGCAGTAAAATTAATGTAGACAAGAGAAATATTCCAGACAAGGGGTAACTTCATGGAAAAATAAGTTTTAAGGTTACATGTTAAAAGAAAGTTTTAAAGGACCTGCAAATGTATTTACATACATGGGGGTTTATGGATATAAAAGGGATTAGCTCAATAAATAACATGTCATAAAGTCCATATAAAATTATTCAACGTAGAGTTAGAATAAAAAGTTAGTTCAATACCTATAGGCTTCCACCGTCCTTCTTTAACATCATATTTTTCTGCACTTTTTGTTGCTTCACGTCTACTCATGCCACCAACAGAATACAACACTTGCTGTGCTGAAACTGCTTTCCGTGGCAATACCCGGGCAGTGAAAGAGCTGGACTTGCGCTTTGGTAGTAAAAGAAATTTGGTTGCTTCCAGAAGCAGATCACTATAAAAAAATACAACATGACATGATCAATAACCAACCAATAAGTTTGCATATACTCCATTTCACAATTAAAAGAAAATTTTATTTGAATTTTATTTAAAACAGAGATTTGATTCAATTTCCATGGCAAAACATTATATGCAAGTTTAAATTTTAGACATATATATAACTCTCCAATGCCTGAGCATACTTCCTGCTTCTGTTAAACTTAATATTAGAAACCTTTCTAATTTTATCAAAACCTAGGGGGTCCTATTAGCATTTACCAGTTTCATTTTCCATTTCATTTCCAATAATTAACCCCCTGCTGAACAAATATTAACATATAAAGAACAGCTAAAATTCTAGAAAACAACATTTTCTTTTCTTTGATATTTTGATGTCATCAGAATTTTTAAACCTAGTTTGTTGTAGGCTGGACATTACAAGACATGTCACATGGTGTCGTCCTCAAATTTTATGCAGAACGTAGGTTTGGGTAGGGAAAATTTAAGGCAGGATAAAACAATAGACGGAGAAGCTTGTGAAACTTGTAAGGGGACGATTGCTCCTAAAATCTAGAGAAAAAATTTATTATCCTTACATGACACCTTTTATTAAATTGCTCTAAACATGCCAAAGGAACTTCATACTAGCTGAACATACTATCAACAGTCTCAGGGCTTAGGTAATGCGGGAAAGATGTATATAACAAGAATTATCTCCAAATGTCATCAAAATTTCACTATATTTATAGAAAAGCTTTCAAATGTTTTGGTTACATATGACAATTTATTTTTGTGTTTTCAAACGATTGCCACTCAACTATAATTTAATGTCTTGTTACAGTTGTTACATTTTTAAAGTTATTTTTAAGTCAGATATGTTCCTAGTAATTAGAACCTAAAAAATCACATGATAGATACAAATAAGTCTGAGAACTAGTAGTGCATAACCCAGAAACATAGAAAATTATATTTTTCTGTTTGATAGATAATTTTAGAATAAAACAGCCTTAATGATGCTAGCCTCACACAGATATAATAAAATAAAACAGCACTTTTGCATGTCAACCAAAAGCCTATGTACTATAAAATGTGCGGCATTTGAATTATGTCCATCCGATGGTATTTTTACAACAAACCTGCACAGTCGACAGTTTCGTATCACATCTTCATGTGCCACACGATCCATTAGAAACTCAGGCGAGAGAAGAGGGAATCGCACATGCTGAAACAGCTCTCCTGCATATTGCTAAAAAATAACATTAAAACATATAATAACAAGAAACACTCTGTGCTTATACATCTATGGCTTGCCTGTACAAAGTGTGTAATTAAAGACTTTTTCCTTTTTGATAAAAGGATTATCTGTAATAATTCTACTTTGTACTGGAAATGTCGAGCTAACACTATGGATTGTTATCTAAATATCTACACCATTCAATGTAGCACAAATTAAATATGTATGTCTTCTTCAGAAAGACTAATTCATTTCAACGTATAGCAGCACAACTAAAGCCAAACTGTTTAACCATTGCCAGGACCTCTACCAAGAACAGATTTCCTGTATGTCCTTCATGAACTGATAGCGATTTGCAAGAAATGATTTAACAGTGTCTCCAAAATTATTGGAAAACATTACTGCTGTCAGGTTTTTACTTTGAACTTTTCTCATTCCTATGTTTATATTAATAATATAATTTTTGACTTACAGAATAAGCAAAAGATATATAATCTGCATCAGAGGCAAATTTGAAGTAGGGTACTTTGTATAATGACAGATCAATACCTCCCTGGGCTTTCCTGTCTGAAGGAGATATGTGTGTGCTACCTATTCAACAAATTCACAATTAATCTGGGCCACTGTTAAACTCTCTGTTATACATAGTTTTCTTATTTGTACCAACTCGAAATGCATCCAACAGGTTTTTATCTTCAAGTTGCTTTGTTTTTGTCCTTTGGTATTTTTTTTATGGGTTTTCACTTTCAAGCTGTTGTGTTTCATCATCTGGAAGTTCATTTTAATTTTGTTCTGAAACCAGATGATTTTCATCTTGCAGATACAGCAAATCATCAGGTAATTGATTAACATCAACTTCAATACCATGAAGGAATATTTTCCTTTGTTATATATCCCAAGTTAGATGTTACTAGTTCAGGGTGCACAGCTTCAAAATATATATGCCCTTGAAAACAGGATTTTTGTTTTAATTTAACCATCACAATATCAATGCTTAACTTCTACAGTGAATCAGTGTATTCATTCACCATGTGATGTTTGTTTTCTGTATCTGGAATGTTTGTTAAAGATGTAGTTTTTTCAAGGCATCATCATCTGTGTTACTGAAAATCTTAACTTTATATATAAAATGTATTCTCATTTTGTTTTTTTGCTTTCAAGTTGTCATACTCAGGGGCGATCAAAATTTTTGAACAATGCTCGGCATAGTATTCTCATCTTTTCTTTTTCAAGGAGTTGTGTTCTGGGCTACCTAAAGTTCTGAATGATATGTAAAATTGTACTTTCCTTGTTGACCTATGTCCTTGTTAATTTTTTATATTTGTACTGCAGTGCATCATTAGAACCTACATCAATTGGTGTAATCTCTTGGATGTAATTTCTACATGATCAATAAATCTAAATTCTAGTAACATAAAGGTTCCGCTTTCTGTAAACAAATCACTTTCACTGTGAGTGTGTGAATTGAAAAAGAACAATTGAATATTTACTCCAAATTAACGAGAATGTGAAACCATTTTGAGAAACTATTTGAGAAACAAAATAAACCCATTGCCTGCATTATCAGTGATTCTATTGTAAATATCTTTTAATGGAGAATCTTTTAATAAATATTCATTGGTACTGAGCTATCCAGTTTAATTTGAAAACATCTCAACAGTTACACAGTGACCTTCAATATCTACATTTAAATGTAATTCATCAATGTTTTTAAGCAAATCGCCACTTTCAAGGATATTTAGTCTTAAAGCCCAGCTCTTCCAAATGCTTTTTATGGCAGACCAACAATGGGCAAAAAGGACATTGTATATCTGAAGCCAAACTTTGGATGAGCCTGATGAAATGAACCTAATTTCTGTGGGGCTTGGGCCAGGATTACTTTCAATATTTCCATCAATTAGTAATTTTAGCAGTTTTGTAAAGGTTATGACTTTCAGATGGAAACTTGCCCAGATGGGATTTTTAACACTCACTTTTCTGCCTTCCAAATTTACCAAATAATTGTAATAAAACCAAATAACACCAGCAGCACATAGTCATAGTCAGCTGCATCAATAGATACGGGTACACTGGACAACAGTGTGATACAAACCACAGGTTGACAGTCTTGTTACGCTAATTGTTATTATCTCCACTTTTATATCACATATCATTTTCCACACAGAGATGGCCAGTAGAACTTATATAATTTCTGAAGATCATGAGACTCTAATCGTTGCTCTTCCTCTGTGCATTAGATTGTAGCCAGTATTACTTTTATTTCTCATGTCAAGTTATAGCATATACACATTAGACTAACTTTACTACAGTTACTTGAGCCAGGTTGTAGTTTGTGTAATGGCTTGTCCTTGTTTTTACTACATTATGGCTATACCCAGGTTTGCTTTTATAGGACTAAACAAGTGTCATGACAGCAAAAGTACTGCACTTCTGGACACACTCTACCTCCATATCATGTCTTTATGGTTGTAGCCAACAACAGTTAACAAATGAAGAAACAAAACACTTACCATTCTATTGTCAACATCATGCTTGATCCAAGCAACGACAGCTTCAAATACCCTTTCTTCTGAATGCACATTTAAACCATCATCAGCTATCAACTTGCAGAGATGTTCTCGACTGATACACATGAACTCTTCTCCTTGCACAACATCAATGAAATGGTTTACAGCAAAAGTTTGAGCTAACTGAGCCAGTTCAGAGCAAGAGTGAGAATCAGCAAATGCTACAATACCTGAGGTTAAAAGAATGGTTTTATTGTAACACGTTATTAAAAAATAGTTGCTGTAATAACTGAGGATAAAATAATGGTTTCTGTAATATTTGAGGATAAGAAATGCAGATACTGAATGGCAAATACAAACTAATTATACAGCAAGAAAGTGAATACCAAACACTGCAATACTTGAAAAATGATTTTATAAAATCAGAAGGTGGGATTAGGAAGAAGGGAAACAATAGGGTACTTTTGTTATCAGATGTCCTGAAAATATGCCTCAAAAGTTCAACATTTTTAATAAAAACTCTTTTACTCTAAAATAAAAATTGATAGGGACAGGTTTATTTTCATTTATTCACTAATTAATACTAATGAACAATCTAGTGTAATTAAATGTTTCATGGTACAAAGTTATTTAACCCTTTAATGCACATATGGAATATCCCCCCGGAAAGAAATCAAATCATTGGTATTTTCTTTGCTATTTTGCTCTTTCCAGGGGGTTAATTACTGGAAACATAATGTAAAATAAATTCGGTAAAAGCTGATAAGGTCCCCTTGGTTCTTTATAATATTATAAAACTTTCCACTGGGAAGTTTAATATAACCAGGAGGTATGTTTATGCATTAAAGGGTTAAAGTGGGTAAAATAAATTCTTGAACAGAGTGTGATTTTTGTGATTTTTCGCTCCTCCACAAAACGACTTCTGAATCTTCCTTGCAGGACTTTTAAATGGTGAGAAATAAAATGTAATACCTAAACAATTCTCTGGAGAGATCTTTCTTTTAATAAACTCACAACACGCTTGTTGAACCTGTCTTAGCTGTAGTAAACCAGCTACTGGAATCAATTCTTGAACATTCGACTCTTCAATTTCGAGCGTTGAAGTATAAAAGTAATCAATGAGTTGGATGAAAGCATTTTCATCGTTAACATGTAGAGTTATTTCTTTTAATTCACTTTCCATCAAACTACCTATAAAAGCAAAACAAGAACTTCTCAGAATTTTATTAATGTTACTAAATAGAGTGATGTTTTATTAAACAAAATAACAAGAGCAAAGAAGAATTTTGACATCTGTATATACATGTAGGTTTGGGTGCCCAAACAATTGCTTATTATACACTGTTTTACCAAAGAATAAGTGAGGAGACATAGTGTTTTCTAATACTTTAACTGGTGGAAATTATTTCTCTTTACTTAATTCATCTATTTTTGCTACTTTGGTAGGGTGTTGGGACGATATACATAGTGTTTTGAGGTGCCCAAACTAAAGCAAATTAGACTAAAATTGGTGTCCCCCAAAAAAGCTCTGGAATGGCACTGATATACCATACTGAAAAATTTACTATGGATTGCTAGTTTTCTTTTATAAGAATATCTGTAACATTAAAACTTAACATTAAAAATAACAATTTATATAATAATTTACCTATATATACCTTTATCTACTTTTCTCCTACAATGTAATATTCTTACGAATATTTGTACTGACCAAAAAAGCAAATAATCCCAAAAATTATATTTCTTTTGATATGCTCTTTAAGTTGGCATTTTGTTAAATTGTTTGATTAATTGAAAACAATCAACTTAATTTTGTGAAAATTAAAATTCATGAAAAATCACATTATGACAAACTCATGAAAAGTAAAAAGTATCTGTCATTTGCACATACAAGTATAATAGTGCAAATTAACCCTTAGACTCCAAAATATATATTTTTAAAGTGGGAATTTTTCACTAGTTTCGCTGCAACGGATCGCTGCACAGCAGCGTTTCGTTGCACTTTAATGACACTAAAACTACACTATTCGATGTGAATTTTACCGTACATGGCAATGCACTAACTTTCATTTCCTGTAGTCCTTCCGTTCTCGAGATATAACCCCTGTAACAAATGGTAGCAAAAAGATGCAAAAACGCGTCTTTCGGAGTCAAAGGGTTAATGCCCATGTGCAAAATCTTTGAAAACACCCAAAAATGACTTAAAGTCATGTGGCTGACGGAGGAATACATTTCTGGCCAGTTTAAAAGAATTGAAAAAAATAATTATGTTCCTATTAACCCTTAAGACTCTGAAGTATATTTTTAAAAAGTGGGAATTTTTCACTAGTTTCGCTACAACGGATTGCTGCACAGAAGCGATTCCTTGCACTTTAACGACACTAAAACTACACTATTCGATGTGAAATTTACCGTACATTGCAATGCACTCACTTTCATTTCCCGTAGTCCTTCCGTTCTCGAGATATAACCCCTGTAACGAATGGTAGCAAAAAGACGCAAAAACATCTTTCGGAGTCAAAGGGTTAAGGTAATGTTATTTATATAGTTTTACATTTTACACTAAAAATGAATTAGATTTTAACATGGATATGTTCTCAGGAACCTTCATTCCCCAAAGAAATGTGGTCAAGACCGTTTAAGGAAAAACTTACCAGTAAACATTGCCCGGAAATAAGCACTGCTGGCAGCAAGTACTGCTTTGTGTGCTGCAATCCGTGAATTGCCCACCAACAAGACAGCATCACATAATTCTTCACGTGACCTCAAACATTGCAAAACAGATAGTAATTCTTTTGGGTGAGCAACATCTGTATATGACACAAATGATTTGTATTCATCTGGAGAACTTTTATATCTATTTTCTGTACATTCATTTGGCATTTTCTAAAATAAAAATAAATGTGACAAGATATAACAAGATCCTTCATGCACTACCATCCATCTGTGTTAAGTTTTCTTTACCAAACACAATATTGTTGTAGCATTAACATATCAAAAAAAGATTTTCTAGAAAAGGCCACTTGATATTATTAAAATGTTTATTATACCCAAGTATTGATAATATTAATGGGACAACAGCTGTGACATGTATGTAGAATGGATGTGCTATGTACATACTAAAAATCCATGTACAGAGTGTGTAATAGAAGGATTTTAAATGATTTGTTTATGCAACAATTATGTGTTTACTAAACTAAACGTTATATGTCACGGGTAGGAAATTAACATCAGATATCCATGATATCGCACAATCATCTGCATATAAAAACTACATATACATAACATGATACTGTATGTGACACTAAGATTGATAACGATGTTAAGGATAACATCACCAGTGTATCATCATTTCTTATATACATGAACAGTCAGGGGTTAATTCAGGATTTGAACTTGGGCATTGCTAGCCACCACAGTAGGGTCCAGGGGCAAAGTCACTGACATTATTTGGGTCTTTGGTATTTTAGAAGTGCAAATCCACCACCTTTTGGCAGTAACTAAGTAAAGAACAACTGTAAAGAACACAAAGAACAACTGTAAAGAACACAACAATAAAAAATTATATGGACATAATTTGGGCATGAGAATTTCACGCTCAATAGCACTTTTTGCTACGGAATATGTCCCGTATTAGCCCCTGACAGCGTTTCTCCCAATTAATAGAATTTCCTTTATGCAGATGGAATACACTCTCACAGGCAAGTAGTATTGATCAGCTACCACTAATACTGGGTGTGAAAATAGTATCATTATACTGTAGGTAAAAACAAAGCAACAAGTGACAAGATGATAAGTTGCGTTATCCAGCATGTATAGATTTGCTAAACCCTCTCTCCTGATCCCTATATTCGTTTACGGTATGCAAGAATATAAATCTTCGCTCTTGACATGTAAAATCGCATTTTATGGCCTCTAGCCTAAAAAAGTTTTCATGTATGAATTCCTACTGCCATTACTACGATTTTCACACTTTAAAAAACAATTGTGAATTTCTTTTAAAACTACTACTACAAAGCTTTTCTGCCTTTAAGAAGTCAGCATGCACGAGGTTTTATGCTAGATACTACAATTTTCTAGCTTTCAACAGATATCACAAGTGATAATAGATATGAATACACCTGCTGTATGTATGTATACTGTACTCAATATCAGTTTTTGATTTTTTTTAATTTGCTGTAAGTATCTACAGTATAACAAATAATTAATTGTACTGTTATACTTCTGATCTTCTAATCTTTTGTTTATTATTTTTTTCATTAAATGTATTTGCTTAATTTGATACATATCCTGGTTGAAGAGGTTTATTATCATGGAATTGCTTGAACAAATAAACAAATTACAACCCCAAATATTTGTGTGTGGTTCTTTATCAATCACAGAGATAAAAATGTGTTATTTTCATTGAGATTTTGTCCGCAACAAAAGCAGGAATAATCTTTCGAATGCGAAACCAAGAATAACTCAAAAATAAGTTTCTAGATGTTAATGGTTACAGTTTTAGTGCTTAGTATCAACTATTATACTAAATATTTTTCATTTAAAGGATCTATACATAAAGTATGTTTTAACTTTTGTATTTTTATTCATTTTTTAGATACATATCCAAAATCAATAAAGTTTTTGTTGTCATCCAAAAGACATGTTGACCACAAAATAAACAATTGTTCCTACGGATTTCCCCTTAAAATCTCATAGGAGGGAATTTTGATGTACACATGTATTGACCTGTGCCTTCAGACATACTATAATGGGGAACTCGATCCTCAGTTATCTAGATGCGGTTTAATCTACTAAAAACTACCGTTTAGTTTGTTTATTTTTCATTGGTCAAAAATATTCCTAAATCTGTCTTGATACAATACATCTTATATACATTGTACTATTAGAAACCTCAACTGGATTGTTCAGGAATTGAATCTATATATATAGATACATACCAAGCAGCATGTCATATACATAAATATATTTATATATATATATATTTATATATATTTATTTAAATATTTTTATTGTATTTCCAAAGTTGTATCAGTTAAGGCTCCTTTATAAATACAACATACTTTATGAAACAATAAAAAAAAAAGAAATATGGCTGTTTCTCTAAAACAATTAACCCAGGCATAAAAAAATAAACTTCATAAAAGTACATGTTTCTGTCTAATTTTAGTTACTGCATTGATTGATATGTTCGAAAAGTGTTTGTTGAATATTACAAAAATTTCCTTTTTTATGAAACACATAAGAATGGCAAACGTGAAGACATATTTTTAATGTTTGAGAATATATGAAAAAGGTTGTTTAAAAATAGTACACTTTGCTCAAATTTGTATATCATAACTATATGCCATGGATGTCACTTCTTCAAAAACACATGCATTCCTTACTATCAATGGTTTCCCAAATTTTTCAGCAATTTTGGGTACTTGTAAACGAAGTCACATATATGTACATCACAATTTTAATATACTTTTTCTGTACATATATATCTCAGGATTTACTAAAGAATTAGGTTATGCAGCTTCTTCTGATTTACAACCACTTTCTCAAATGTAATTAAAATACACAGAAATTTTCTTTTTAATTATTCATTGTGAAAAACTGAGACAACAATTATAATGCTACATACATATGTTACATGATGTATGTACATGACACAGCCTAAGAAACAAAACTGACACACTGTGTGTGAAAAAATGAACAAAAATTGTTGGTTACTGTAAACAGTACCCTAGTATATATACTTCATGAAATTACTTTGTAGTAATTTTCAATTTCCAGAGAAAGACATGAAAATCTAAAATCTAAAATGCTAAATAATGAGTTCTGTATAACAGCTAACATTTTGAAATTTTGAAATTACTTTGTAGTAATTTTCAATTTCCAGAGAAAGACATGGAGATCTAAAATCTAAAATGCTAATAATAAGTTTTGTATAACAGCTAACATTTTGAAATTTTTCACAATATATATCATTAGTTATGTAGTTCATCAAACATTAAAAATTCCATTTTTTACTCAGGCTGTCATCTTAAAAAATGTATGATGTCACCCTACCCCCAACTGTGAATACTGTTGATGGTTCCTCAACAACTCTCAATACACCATTTCACAATCTCAGAAAAACAATAAGATATACTTTATATATCTCCATCTTTAGTAGTTGCAAAACTTCTGGAGGAAATCAAAAGTATTTATGAAGAATTTGACCAGAGATATCGTGAAAATATTTTTTTATTAAAAGCCAATGTTTACGTTAAGAAACATATTTTGATACTTGAAAGTAGAAATTGGTATCTTTAAACAAAGACCTCCAGAAAACTAATGTGTTTTTTTAAGAAAGTAAAGAAATGAAATATTTTCACTTTTTCTCTGGTCAAAACATTCATTAGATTTATCAGTTTACCTCCCATTTTCTAATACCATCTACGATGAAGACATGTACACACATGTTATTTCTGAGATCATGAAATGGAGTGTTGGCTAAAGTGATAATAACCCAAGTCATCATGCTGTGGCTGTATCCATCCTTTTTGTGTAAAACCAGGGACAAAGAATTTGACTTTCACAGTTTCCTCAAAAACATTCTTTACATTCTTTCAATTCCAGAATAATGAGAACCCTCGTAATCTACAACCAACTGTCCAATTTGAAAATCATGTTTACACTTTTTTCTGTGGTTTGTTTACACATTGTTCCTTATGTGTTCTCACCATAATTGACAACAACGTGTGCTTTGTCATTAATTTTCCATAACTTTGACACCCTACTGTATCACTCATTTCTGCAATATGCATTGAAAAAACACCCTTTACTGGCTTTGATTTTAACCCTAGGTTTTTGGGGTCCCC
>JANTOQ010394240.1:0-11985 GCA_027564595.1 Bythotiara depressa
CTAGATATTTTACTTTATCCTTATGCTCAAGAGGAATACCCATGTACCTGACAGTTTTATTGTCAAGAGCTTTTAGTGTTCCCACTAAATTCGACCAAATAGTGATGTCTTAAAATGATTTTGTAATGTGATATCCACGAACACAACAATGAACTTTAAAGCTGAAATTCCTTTCCAGGATGGTTTTTAGTTCTTCTTTCAAAACCTGTTTCATGTGATAATCTGACAACTTTTCAATTGTTTTATTTTTATTTAATCTTTTCTGTTTCTTACCAAATCAATCTCATGACAAAAACGGCACAAAATCAAATAAAAAGGAAATTGTCGTGCTTTTTTAAGCAATGTGCACAGTTTCTTAAGATTGGATGATATACATTACCATTGATACGGAACATGGACAAAACAACTGTTTTCTGCAGTATGGTCCCCAAAATCATTAACATGTAAAGGGAAGTAAATCTACTGTAATCTTGTAATCTGCACCTCGGGCTCTGAAAATAAACACATAGTGGTTGTTCTGACAGTTACTGCAGATAGACACATATTACCACCAATGATAATCTTTTGCGATAAAACAATGTATAAAATTAAAGACTTGAAAGCACCTGAGGATTTTGTAGTGCTTCTAATTCTTATGGTTTATGAGTGTTTATGAATTTTCACATCAAAAGTGGTAAGTAGCAGTAGGAAAAATGTCAACACTCAGAAGTGCGAAAGAAGTCAGAATTTTACTCTGTTTTACAAATTACATCTCACAATTTATTCATGATTATTCCACAATATGTCAACTACTACATACATTGCTAAAGAAAGACACTGCATTTGAATGCATTTCCATTTGAATGGAAAACCAAACAAGATCATTTGAATAGCTTAAAACAAAATTATGTTCAGTAGAAAATCTAGCACATTATTAAGGGTGCATTTGATTCGCACCTTCTAAACCGTCCAAACAATCTAAATTCATTTAAAATCCATTTGTTTCGCATTTTCGGATGGTATGGATGGGTTGCAATGCCATCTAAGTCATCCTGCCTCGGAGCAGGATGGTTTAGATGGCTCTAAACCATCCGTCCATTTGTTTTGCTCTGGAGCGCCATCTAAACCATCCAGAATTCAAGCAGACTGGAAGTCCCAAACACTCTATACTCAATATTGGTAATTAAATCGGAGACAAGCCAGTCTCATCTCCATGTATGGTAAAAGCATCAGCCATTATGGTGCCTCGTTGATTCCGTCTTTTTTTTAAAAACAAACCACAAATTCTTATTGCGTGTTCAAAGTAATGAAGACAAACCATCCAAACCATCCAGATGTCATTTGTTTCACAGGGATGGTTTGGATGGTTGAGATTTGCGAATCAAATGCACCCTACTGTAGTTGCAAAACCAAACTGATTGTTGAGGCGCATCCTGTGTTGGTCTAGGCACTATTCTGGAATTCCTATGCCTATTTGTCCGAGACACACAAAATACAACAGAGTTTGTTTGGCAATAGAGAAGTTATTTCTAATGAATAATTGATGAATGTTATAAATCTATAAAATAATAGAACAAGGTGGAATGTTGTATAATAAATCAATAAATACTAAAAATTAAATAACTTCTCGAACCGCCAAACAAGCTCCAAACAGTTAGCAACCCCAGGAGTGTGCATGCCTTCCAGTACCATGATAACAGCAGGGGAGGTGGAAGCCCGACCCATAATCATGAAAGGAAGAAGGAAAAACACAACCGTTGTCAGGCAGGAGGAAGGCATGCAGCAACCTGCGATGCAAAGGCTAACTTAGAGCGCATGGAAATCTCCAAATATGCCTTATAAGCGTCACTACACCAGTCACCAAAACCTGTATAAGTTCACCAGGTACACCACACTGAAAAGCCCACGAGGCACCACCCGCCGGAAGGAATGACCATGAAAGGAAGCCGTCGCGGGGACACCTGCCCTCAATAACAATGAACGCAATGTAGCCAAAAACACGTTTCGTGAGAGGCACAAACTTAGAACCGCGGTGCAACTGAAAAGCAGGTGCAGACGATTGGCCAGAACGGAAGTGCAAGGCGTTGGCGTAAGCCGCAACGGGACACAGAGATGAACCAGGCAAGCATAATAAAGGTACATGCAACTGTCGCTTCCCAAACTGTATGGTTTTGGTGTGGGTGAAAGTAACAAGAATGCCAGACGAACTGAAATTGATGCAGTGGCGCAACAGAACCTTGTCTGGAGAAATTTTGGTGCCTTGTGGTAAAATGGAACCAAGTTGTGCCAGAAGAAAAAATAAAAACAGGCATACTGCAAAAACTACACCTTCAATCTCGGTGTCAAAATCCACAACTGAGGACAAATACAATAGAACAGAGGGTGTTACTGGGGGAGCCCTCTGCGGTACATGCGGGTGTAAAGGTGCCAAACCACAGAGAAGTATCCTGAGAATAAAATTGCCGATAAAAACATACTCAAAGCCAAGCAGGATGTGAAGCAGTTTCACACCATTCAAGTAATTGCGAATAACAGGGGGCGTCACAGAGTGGCTGAGAAACTGAGCAAAGGCACATAATATGTCTAAGGAAGCAGGCAGGGCAGGAACATAAAAATACTCACAAAAAAGTAAATACGAACGGAATTGGGTGCGAAGATTCGAATTGGTACCACTGCTGAAGGCATTCCATTTTGGTGTGTGAAACTTCCCGCATGAGGGCAGAGAACTGAGCAGACCGTCATAAAGCAAAATTACACAATTAACATACCCAGCATACAATTCATTAAATTAATACAGAATGAAAAAAACTCCAACAACAACAGAAAAACCAAACAAATCAAAAAACAATTAAAAACAAACACCAATAACTACACAGCACAGTCATTAAACATCGTGCATAAAGGTAAAAAAGAACAGCAGGACACTGGACCTCCACCATGGAACAAGAACTGGTATCGGCTAAAGATTTCTGGGCAGAATGTGGAGTAAAATGCTACCGGGGTAAAGAATCGGCAAGACGGTTTTGCACACCAGGCAAGTGCACAGCACGCACTTCCAAATCATGAAGGGAACAGACATACCAAATCTCCCGTAAACATTGACTAAAAAACGGATCCTTTGTACGACCGGAGTTGATGACGGTGCATAACTTGCAGAATAAAACTGGTGTGAAATAGTAATAGATATGTAAACTTGCAGAACAACCACAGGTTAGTGAAGCTGAAATATGTATAAATGGGGGACAATGTAGTGCAGCAATTAATTATTTTTCAAACAAAATATATACATCAACAACCAAATGGAGAATATCGTCTGTATTAATTTAATAATTCTAATCCATCTCGTATCCAGCGATGCCTATTAAAACTTCAAGTGTATAAGTACACGTTACAGCACAAACCTGCTGGTATGTTGTTGAGATCACCCTATGCTGGTCAACAAATATTTGATGAATCATCAGAAAAATTCTTAAATTTTGTAACAAATTCATACTGAAAAGCATTACCCTTGACCAAATTCAGCAAGAAACAAAGAATGATACAATAACTTCAGAAAATATAATATTTCCCTTGACCAAATTCAGAAAACATATCAGTTCGTGAAGAATTAATCATGGAAAAGATCTAACAAAGATTTTAGTGTTTACCCTAAAATTAGACGAGTTATTAATCACACGTGACATTACCCTGAAAGAAAACCGAATCGTTATACAGCTATCATTTAGATCCAGAATCCAGAAATTAGCGCATGCACAACACCAAGAAGTATAAAAACCAAATGTTTACTCAAACTAAAGACTGGTGGCCGAATATGACTGACAATGTTGATGAAGTTATTAAAAACTGTCACTCCTGCCAAGTTACTGCCACACAAAAGAGTAAATGTGAACCTTTAGGGATGTCAGAAATCCCCCAAATGGTCTGCCATAAGTTATCAGTTGATTTTCAAGGTCCATACCCATCCGGCGATTACCTATGTACTTTGTTTAGTAGACTACAGGTGCAGATATTCAGTTATCACCATCTTATAAATTGCTACTTCATGATGATAATAAAACATTTTCAGGTTACCTGAGACCTATATATAACCATTGACAATGGATCAAACTTAACACCAGATGAAATCAAATAATTTTTAACCAATAGAGGCATTGAACATAAAGTTGTCACGCTATATTGGCCCTCTACAAACAGAGAGGTAGAATTCAACCGAGTATTACAAAAATTGGCGTGCTATAAAATTACAAAGTATTTTGTTAATGTATCGAACCATACCACATATCACAACTGGACTACCTACCACCTACAACAGTTATGTTCAGACGCGACATTAGAAATGGATTACCAAAACTTGACCCAGGTATGAAGACCCTTATGTAGATAAACGCTGTTCCTAAGCAACAATGCTCTTCTAAAAATATCCTATATACCCAATAGGCTATGGGTAAGCAAATGCAGGGTAGTAATGGGGCTGAGGTACTTTTAATAAATTCTGAAAAGCCTTCAGCACGACATCAAGTTACAAAAAGAGAGAGAAGAAAAATATATCGAAAGCAGCCAACAAAGGTGTTCTAGGGAAAATGTAGAGGTGTGTCATTCTTGCCAAATAGTGGTGTTCTAGAGAAATTTTGAATTTGACTTTCCTGAAACGAGCTGTTATAAAGACCAGATATACTTTCCTGGAAATATGAGCTGTTCTATGCAACATAAAAAAATTTGCATCCTGGTAAATTGAGTGATTGTATATATATTTATTTTACCTCCTGGAAAAATGAGCTGTTCTAAGGGAGAATAATGTCCATGCTGGCAAATTGAATTGTACTAAGAGTGATGTTTTATTTGACTTCCTAGCAAATTGAGCTGTTCTATGAAAAAAAACTATCATATTCCTGGCAAATTGAGCTGTTCTAAAGAGAATGATGTACTTCCTGGCTAATTGAGATGTTCTAAGAGAAACAACTGCACTTCCTGGCAGAGAGAGGTGTTCTAACTAAGAAAACTTCTTCTGTACTATTGGTTCTTTCACAAAATGTAAACCCAGGGCAGATAAGAAAAGCTATTTTCTAAGAACAGCTCTGTTGGCTGCTTTATGTAGGCCTCTCATAATTAATCATTCATTCATTGTTAAATTAAAACAGTTGAGCCAGAATGCGGGATGCGCAATTATATATTTAATTATTTTGTAGAAAATTATTTTCATGATACCAACTCAATAAAGCTATCACAGGTGACTCTTTACTATGGTTTTATGACTGTTGTTGACCTACTCTAATTAAATTTTTTTAAAGAAAATGTGTGTGATTAGTAAACAAATATTTTATAATCCATCTTCTCTAGTGTGTTGTATGATAATATAGTACTACCACTGATAAAAGTTCACGCATCTTATTCCTGTGGCACAAAATAAACTTTCTTTTTCTAAGAATTTTGTTATGGCTTTTGTTTCTTGTTTGAATGTTTTTTACATTGCCTGTTTTCCACATGACTTGACTGATTTTTCCTTCTTTCAAATTAAAAAATGTACAAGGCTGGTTTCCACACACTTAACAACAGTAACAAAAAACATTTTACTGTCTATAAATATTATCTATTGCTTCCACAAACTGTTCTGCTATATTTCCCTAGAGGACTTGTTTTAGAAGTTTTCATAATGCACACGAAAAGGTGGTTATAAAAATATGTTTTGTCTCTAAATAATAAATATTATTTTTAATCAAAGTTGGGGCTTCTACTAGACTAGTTCTCACTTCTTTGTTTAAAATGATAAAACATTTTTAATTTAACTAAAATATTATATTTCATTTCATATATAAATGTGGTTGTAAGTTATAAGCAGATGGAAACCAGGTCTAAAGATTATGAAACTGACCTGTTGCACACAGTCTGTTTGATTTACCTGTCAGGGGAATCCCAGATGTCCAAACAGCATCACAAAATCACAATCTTTCAATTTAAATATGCTTGATCCTAGTGTATACAACATACTAAGCTCCTGGTTAATTTAGCACTTGTATGAGTAAGGAATTGTTGAGTTTTAAATGATTACAAGAATAATGTGGAACTTTATAAGTACATGCTACCATGACAAATAAGTTGCTTTATTTAACTGGCTTTTCCATTATAATTCACTTCTGGTTTACATGAAAAATCTGTTTATTTCTAAGAATAAACATACAAACATTTCAGACAGAGACGCGAGATGTGTGTGCAATTATTAGAACTCCAATTATTACGAGATTTTATTCTACTAGACACTTATTGTCTAGACACCGACCCCGCGCGGCGTGTTTCAAGATCTATTACCCTTTATTCTATGCAAAAAACTGTAGCATGAAATGCTTTATACACTTCCACTCATAATGCACAAAATGACTGAAAACGTACGTCACCTGGGTATTTATTATGAAGAAAATTTGATTATAAAGGCAGCGGTCGTGCACTGCAATGACTTCATGCAAACAGGAAAAAGAAGGTTTGTATAAAACTTCATTCATCTGTGTTTTTGCAGTTTTCTTAAGTGAATAGTTTTTACATTACAAATTGATGTTGTTTGTGAATAACAAAAAAAATTGTTTTACAAACAAAATAATTACAAATAAAATGCAGTATTATTTAAAGTTTTCAATGTGATGCGCACGCTTAACAATGAACGAATGATTAATTATGAGAGGCCTTTAGGAAGATGACGATGATATGCCAAGTATTTCACAATCATCATCAAAGAATCTTATAAGAAGAAAAAAGAAAACTTTATAGTTTGCATTCAAAACAAGCTGCTACATAATTTAGTATTACAGTACATGAAAAGAACATAGAATCTTCATTTTTACTTGCAATATGATAAACTGTTGCTGTATTTTTATAGAATCAAGATTGTTTGTATATTATTTCAAGTGCAAGTGGATTGGTCATTGAGAAAAGCCATATATATTTTAATGTAAAACATGGAATAACTTGCCAACACATTGAAATAAAATAAATTACTGTTTCTACAATGAAGTAATTTTATTATTGTGGCCCCAGTGTAAATAAATAGTTGATAATAAACTTTGAAAAAGTTTGAAAAAATTATTATTGTTATTATTATTATTGTTATTATTATTATTATTATTATTATTATTTTACCTCATGGTAGCGCAGTGGATTCGTTCACTTGCAACTTGGTTCACCAAGTTAAGCACTGTCCTCCTTGGATGGTGGATGATGAGGGAGACATGGCTTGGTGTAGTGCACAAGCCAGTGAAATGTGTCAATGTTGGCATCAGGCTTTCACTAAGGGCCTTAAAATACATTGGGAGTTGATCACTTTGGTGATAATCGTACAGATAAAGGTTGTAAACTGCTGTCCTAAATGTAGTGCTGTACTAAATGCCAAGCTCGGTGCTGTCTAATACTTGGCAGATCTTCGTACAAACCAGTGTAACTGGAACGAGTGTGTAAATAAATAAATAGTTGATATTAATAAACTTTAAAAAAGTTTAATAGAATTGTTGTTATTATTATTATTATTATTATTATTATTATTGTTATTATTATTATTATTATTGATTGTTATTATTATTATTATTATTATTATTAGAAGTAGAAGTAGAAGTAGAAGTAGACATCTTTGAACATGCATCATGCATCTTTTCAGTTATTATTATTGGAAGTTGACATCTTTTGCTCTATTTTAAAATAACTTTTTTACTATTTTTATTATTTTGAGCTCTGATTAACTGATATTTTTAAATTTTGCAAAATATGTAGCATAAGCCTTTTCTAAATTATAAACCTATGCCATACTCAGGGTTCGAAAATCTTGAATTCCGATGATTACGTTGGCGTAAGTAAAATAATAATCTTTCTTACGTGAATAATTTGCCAACGTAACTAGCCGGAGAAACATAATTATGCGCAGAAGTCCTTTGAAATAAATAAAATAAAGCTGAGGAATAAAACTTAAAAGTTGTTAATTAAACTCATGTTTTCCAGCCTCGAAATTCAAAGGTTCATAGATCGGCAGGTAAGTGCCAACCAAATACGGCGAAATTTTGCCAAGGTCGGAAAAGCCGTTTTGAGGTCGGTTTAGGGTCTGCAAATAATTTTTTTCCTCTGCCTCAATCTTGCTTACATTAAAATGTTAGTTGAAATGAAATGTTACAGCCTTCTGAATCCACGACAGCATTCGGCAATGGCAGCAAAAACGACAGCAAAAAAATGTAAACTTACTAATTAAATGAAATAAATCTTCATTCATGTTTGTACGAATGAGCCTTCTGTTCTGTTTATTCTACACCATATGCAAATTTCCTTAAAGGTTTATAAGTCATGGTTCATTTATTATTCTATTCTATTTTTCTTCTTCAAGTCAATCAATGTAGCAGGTCATGCACTGCACGTGCACTATGAAAAATTCCCAAAAGACACTTCATCGCAAACACAAACACAAAGAACGTAATAAAATTTGTTGCAATATTTAAAAGTTTAGGATAATTTTAATATTAAAATTCACTATCAATATGTATTTCTTCTATTTCAATGAAAATTAAGTTTGTGGCTCTTAGCACTAGATAAAAAATTAGTTAAATAAATTAAACACTCCAGGGAAGTTTTTTCATTAAAAAGAAAGGTATGCACACCGACTCAGGAAATAACAAATTCTTATGAAACTTTGCAAAGGCTTATGGGGCGATAACATTTTAAATAAGTTATGACATGATTGATGTCTAGACAAAAATACGGAAGCATCCTTTCTGTTTAGAACAGGAGTTGTGTTTCATATTTCAAAAGATTATATCGAATCTTTTGATTTAAAAAATAATGATAAAAATAAATTTGACTTACACGAGGAGCCATGGTAAAAATATGTAAGTTCTTGGCGTAAGCATAATTGGCTATTTTCAATTACCGATTTAGAACCTACTCTTCCGTGACGACGAAGAAAACAACGATTCGATTACGTACATAAGCACGAAGCCAGATTTTCGAACCTTGCTACACAAAGGAAGATTTGTCCACCCAGTTAAATCTGGCTTACGTGCTTACATACGTAATGAATAATTGTTTTTTGTCATCATGGAAGAGTAGGTTCTAGATTGCCAATGGGAACATAATTGAAAACAAGAAGCGCTTTGCGCTTGAACATCGATGGCTCTATAGCAGTGAACGTTAACTTACAGGCTAAGAAAAGTTTACACACAATATCCTTCTATAAGCGAATTATTTAGTAATTAAGGAGTATTTACAACATATTTCATGTAGTAGTAGGGCATTGTAGAAGTAGTTATTTAGGTTTTTAGGATGATTCCGTAGCGGAAGCTAGCTAACAAAAATTGCGAAACTTGAAGAGTTGGAATTTCGCTAAAATTTCAATATTAAAGTCATATAAACCATAGAAGGATGCAAAAGAAGATATAACAAAGACATACCAACCATAAAAACATTATTTGACAGTATTATGTTGCAGTATATAATTATATAAAGTTACTACGTATATAGCATATATTTGTTGTTTTCTTCTCGCTCCAAGCGCGGCAGCTATATTTCAACTGAAGAAAAGTTTGTCTCGATTATTCATGCTTTTGTGGCAAATGCTATTATGTTTTAGGAGAGGTTAATGAGCTTCTTATGGAAAATACGGAAAATAGGGGGTATTTTAGGAAGGTCGTACACTCATATAATGCATGTTTAGGGTTAAAAACCTTTTAAATGCAGTCTAAGAAGACTAATAAAGAACGTACGCTATTATCAAATTGCGTATGGAAACTATTGACACTTTATTTGTAAAACTATATTTTGATTTTAATTTTTTTCAAACATAACTCACCCCCCTGCGCTCTCAATAATAGCGCACGTGATGCTCCTATGTCTCCTTTGCTGTGTTAAAAATTTATTCTGGATGTTTTTTTTCAGAGAAACGGGGAAAATTGATTTTCGATCCCAGAAGATTTTTGCCTTCTGGTTACTTGCTAGTTACAGCTTGTTACTACTGGTCGTTACAGCATGTTACTGGTGATTCCATGTACAAACTGCTAGTGTAGCTCTACTAAAAATTAGAGCAGCGAAAAGTCATAATTTAGAAGAAAAAAGTAAAAAAAACTAGCTAGCTACTCAATTCAAAAACACCAACTTTGAGGTATATATATACTTAGCTAGCTCCGAATAATTCAAATTTTACCAGGGAGCTGGGAGGTAAGTGCCTTTACTCTATAACAAAGGCTCTTACAACATTTACACAAGTTCATGATAGCTACAAAAAATCAAAATAAATGGTGATAGAGTTTAGCTAGGTTTTTACTTCAAAAATGCTATGTTTGAGGTACGTAGCTAGCTTTCCCCTAAAAAACAGTACCAAAACCCTAGTCAGCTCGCTCTTAATATTTTTAAAAGACACGTACACAGTTACTAACTCACAGGCTAAGAAAAGTTTGGTTTGAACACAGTCGTAGCTTAAAAATTGAATTTTTTATGTGATAAGTGAATTATAGCTGAAATGGCAACATTTAATATTTTTTCTTCAAAAACTTTTGAGTAGTTAGCTAGCTGTAAATGGTTAGAAATTACATGTGCACATCGATACTATATGCAAAAGTTAGAAAAGTATGCTTTGGACACAGTCGTGGCAAAAAAATACACAAGTTTAAGCGAAAAGGGTGCTAAAACACTAGTAAGCCCAGGTCTAAATATTTTTTAAACACACGTTCACATACTTACTAACTCACAGGCTAAGAAAAGTTTTGTTTGAATGCAGTCGTAGCTTAAAAATAGAAAAGTTTATGCGATAAGTGAATTGCAGGTAAAATGTCAACATTTCGCATACTTTTTGCTCTTTTTGAGTAGTTATGTAGCTAGCTCTAAATGGTTAGAAATTAAACTTGCACATTGATACTATACGTGAAAGATAGAAAAGTATGCTTTGGACACAGTCGTGGCAAAATAATGCACACGTTTAAGCGAAAAGGGTGTTTCAGCTAAAATGTCAACATTTCCTCAATTTTCAGTTTCTTCGTGTTAGCTACAAGTCTCGAAATTAATTTTGTGTAAGTTTCTACATCTACATCTACACTATAAATAATAACTGCCAGTAGTGTAGCCCTACTAAAAAATTACAGTTGTAAAAAGTCATAATTTAGAACAAAGTAAAAAAAAAAGGTATTCCTTAAAAATGAATTTATTTTTGGTAGTTTACAGTAGCTAGCTAAAATTTGTACAAAATTAACAATGGAGCTTGGGAGGACTCTTCTCCCTCTACTACAGTGGGTCGCAGTACATTTAAGTCAGGAAAATATAGCTAGAGCCATGAAATGACAGTAGCAAGATGTGTGTGCCTAGGGACCTCTTAAAGTAATGTATTATTAGATTGGAAACAGCTTTATTTTCACAGGACTTTGGCTGTGATAGGAAGGTACACATTAATCAACTTCACTTCAACAGCACTGGTATTTTGATGTGATAATTGGTCAGTGGTTTTATCACTACCAGAGTCATAGCTATAAAAACAGCAGATTATTAGCTGGTTTTAGCTAGCTAGCTAACAAGGTCTGTAGCTAGCTAGATAGCTAGCTAAACAGATAAAACTTGCAGCAACTCAAAAAAGAGAGTACCAAAAAGTTAAAAAATAAAATCTGCTGGCCTTATTTACAGACAGTAAACAAATAACAAAGTATATTATTATCTTATCTTCTAGCTACATATCTTATCTTTTCTTTCTCAATACTTTTTCGCCGGCTCTAAAGGTAGGCATACATTCATTGTGAGCATGCGCAATATAGTAAAATCTCCTTCAAAAATTTTAAGTTCTATTGAAAAACATCGTCATTTTAATTTTAAAAACAGGACAGAGGAGAGCATGCCTGAGCAGGGATTATTCCAAGCACTTTTGGCTACTACCGTTTTTTTTTTTGAAGATTGAGTTATCGTTTACCTGTGAAGTTAGTTTAGTGTCTCCGTGAGGCCCCACCATGGTTGGGGCCGAGGGGGAAAATTTTATATTACAAGCTCCCAGATCGCCGGAAAATGCATTTC
>JANTOQ010394462.1:0-10655 GCA_027564595.1 Bythotiara depressa
TTTTAACTTATTTTGTTAAAACAAGGTAGAATTTATAAGAAAGAGCGTAACTCGGCGTGTCATCAACTTTAAGTAACATTCGAGTTACGCCCCTGACCGTAACTAGATTCATCATTTACTTTGATTATCAATCGAGTTACATTAACTTGACATACTCTAAAAGTTTGGTCAACTCCGAGTTATGACGAAGTTGATGACGTCATCAAGGGACATAACTCGAAGTTTTTGTAAACTCGAAGGGCATAACTCGAAGGGCGTAACTCGAAGTTTCCCTGACTGGCTATTTAATGAATTCTTAGCAGTTCATGCAAAATGTTAGCTACTTCTCGACATTGTTGACAGACAGCATGATGATCATCTTATTGACATGTTCAATAAAGATGTTTCTAACTTAAGAAAAATAG
This sequence comes from Bythotiara depressa, assembly GCA_027564595.1. Classification (NCBI taxonomy): domain Eukaryota; kingdom Metazoa; phylum Cnidaria; class Hydrozoa; order Anthoathecata; family Bythotiaridae; genus Bythotiara; species Bythotiara depressa. The sequence goes on from JANTOQ010394462.1 coordinate 405, forward strand.
TTCACGGTTGGTTAAATGAACAAGTAGTTAAAGATCAAAACCAGAAAAAAAAACTCAGTTCTAAGAAATCTTCCCACAGATCTTCGAAATCTTCATCCAAATCAATGAAAGATCGTGTCAAAAAAGAAACAGCCAGAATTGCAGAACTTCAAATCGAAGCATCTTCTATTGAAAAGATTCACCAAGTACAAATGGAGGCAAAAAGGGTGCAAATAGAGATAGACATGGCAAAAGCATCTGCAAAGTTGAAAGTTTATCAGGAAAGTAGATGGAGAAGATAACTTGTCTATTGAAAGCAGATGTAATCCACAAGACAATCTGAAATTCAAGAAGTGTCAGTATGTAGAAGAATATGTTGCACATAATTGTCATACTTCTGAGCTATGATGGTATCAATTATGATGATTTTGCTATTCAGAATGCTCAGTATAACTATGCACCGACAAGTATCTAGTGAAGTCATTCAATAGTGATACGAAATTGAATAGATTACCTGAAAATGAAATGATTCCAAAATCTACCCATCAGTATAAACCAGTAGAAAAGGACAACAGATCTGTCAAGTTTACTGAGTTACCTTAGGCACCAGAAGTTGATATAGATGTCTTTAATGGAAAGATATAGATGTCTTTAATGTTGTCATCTGGGGGTGGCTAGCGATGCCCAAATTCAAATCCCTTATTAGCCCCTGACCAGTACAAGTGTACTTGCCAGAGGACAGATCCAGAAAAGCGATCGTCATCGTGAACAGCTTGTTTTTTGCCACCAAACGTGAAGCCAACCAAGCCTTGACATGGCACTTGTAGCTAATGCAAGTCCAATGAATGTTGCAAAGACTACCTGTGACCATTCAGCATTCATGTCAGTAAATGAGCCAATTTATAAGGGTGGGCCAAAAAGCCATGAACCAGGTGGAAACACTCTATGTAACCAAGTATGATAATGATAACTGACATGAGGTGCCCAAATTGCTGTTATATCAAATTAATTCATGCTTCATTAATTTTCACTTAACTGGAAATCGTTGTAGTTACTTGTTTTATTTTTTAGTTATTTGTGTCCACGTGTTCATTGTATCACTAGTTTAAGATATTTTCTTTGTTGATGACAAGGTATAATGAGTAGTTGTTATGATCGTCTTCTTGTATAGTTGTGTGATGTTTGATAAACATCTGGAACCATTTATTCGTGGTAGATATATTTGGTTGACATTAAATTTGTTGTGTAGGAAATGATGTGGGGAATAGAATCAAATGCTTTTTGTTGGTCGATTCAACAAGCGATAGATACATTTTTGGTACATCTTCTAATACCATGGAATCAATTAAAAGTTGGTAAATACACCTGAGTGTGTCTTTAATGCAACCTTGTTGTTCTTCTGGTATAAGGTTATTATTTATCAAGTTCTTCATCATGCGGCGATTAATTGTATATTATGTTATTTTGTATTGTATTGGGAGGCACGTAATTGATCTGTATTTGCCTGGTGTTGTTGCGTGATGTGATTTTGGAACAAGTACAGTTCATCCTTCAGTGAGCCACTGAGGTGTGCATTGTGGTATTTTCACAGCTTCAGATGTTTATTGTGCAAATTGTTGATGGGTGGTTGCAAAGTTTTTCCACAAATAGCATTGAATTCTATCATTTCCCGGACTTTTCCAATTACTAAAGTTACTTATTGCTGGTGTTGAAATTTCTTCACAAGTGAAGTTTGCCTGTTTCAGTGGAATTAGCATATTCTTTAAATCCAATGCATTTGCATGATAGATAGGATTTTGATGTTTCATATTTTGGACGCCAAAATTCATCTTTTTGTTGTATATATTGTTGTGAAGTTGACAGTAAATTATTATTGGTTTGTTTAGAAAAGTTATGTTTTGAGTATATTGCTGTTGTCATCAGTCATATCGTTTTAATCTGTTATTATAGAGAAATCTGATAAATAATAATTCAAGCAAAAAAAGGCTGATAATTAAGTTGATTCTTCTTAGTACTTTTAATTCTATTTTCTGAGAAAAATTGTACCATGTCTTTCTTTGTTCTTCTTTGTTCTTATATAGAACGCGATTTGCAAAGTTTATTGTAATTAAAATAGGAAATATGATCGTTACTAATATAAAGTTGTATATATTTTATAAGTGTATTTTTTAATTAGAGTTATATTCTGCAGTAAAAATAATATATTAGTAATGCAAATATGTATACTTTACCGTACACAAAAAATGTGTTAGAACAGCTGGAAAAGAAAATATATACACCGTTACTGTTATTGGGCCGTCATTACCACTAAACAATATATGCAGTAATGATTTATTGTTATGTTGGTACCATCACCTAAATAACGATCTATCGTTACCCTTGCAAAATCAAATTTGGTGGCCTGCAAAGGTACTGGTAGGGTAATTATTTGCACATTTTCTTTCCGTAAAAAATGAGCTTATTGAAAAGGTAAAGAGTTGGCCATTCTGATTACCATGGAATAGAAGGAAAACTCTTAAGACATTGGCTGGGCATAGAATATTGCTGGCATTGCCAATGTAAAGAGTAGTTTCATTTTCAGTAAAAAAGTTCAAGAAGTTGGTTGTAATTCTTAATCTGGTGTAATATTTAGAATGGTTGTTCTATTGTTCTGTCAGTTTATAGAAACTAAAACTTGCCACCATTCCCACATTACTGTAACTTTGAACAACACTGATATTTTTACTGTGTGCACACAGCAATATTAATTATGGTTAAGTTTTTTTTATGCAAACACACTGTAAATTTTTTTACTAGATAGATAAGATTCAGAACAGGTTCAAGAACATGAAATACTATACAATTAAAAATTATATATTATATTTCCCAGAACATGTTAAAAACCTTAAAAACGTATGTATATTGTCCAAAAGTGTTCCTTTTCCTTGATGCAGATTAAGTTAATATAACTTTAAAACAGTACCACAACAGAACATTAGTATTAAATTGTATTACATACTGTAGCTACATATTATATAAATGGAAAGTTATGGTTGTTCTCCACCTGTGCCAGTAATATGACACAGACATTGAACAAAAGCCTTTATATAATTTTGGAATAGTATTTGATTTGAATTTGGTTTTATTATAGGTATCATATGCTCTCTATGGTCAGTGTTGGAAATAGAGGTAATTAAATTATTTGAGTTATTTGTCCACATCCTGAATGAAATAACGTTGGTTTACTGGAATATAATTAATAAAACATGACTTGCATTGACTAGTGCTTGTCTGTGGTCAAAAGATGTTTGGGAAATCAGGAACATGGATTCACTTCATTTTATTTAAGTATAATTTAGTCCTTATAGAAACTTTGTATTTTCTTGATTTTGTATATATCTTGAGTAGAATAGAACCTACTTGGGAAGAGGGGGATTAAAGGAGATTAGAGGGAAAAACAGAGTAGAACAGTTAGGACCTGGTGTTGAATGAATCTATTGGCTCAAACGAAAGGTTGTAGCAGGAGAATTAAGGAGCTTAATGGGGAATAATGCAGTGAGATTACTCCAGATTAAGATGAGTCTGTGAAGTGTTGTTGATATGCAAAACTTCAACTCTACACAGTTGCAGATCTAATCTCAAGCATGAAATTGATCTTTTCACTGATTGGAGAAGACTGTTTATGGAGCTATATTAACTTTTATTAACAAATTGTTCAAGACTTTTGTAAATGTCCATTAATTATGTTTTTACATGTCCCATAATCATTCCCATGGTTACATTAGCTACCATATTTATAGTTATTGTCTATTAAACCTATTATTTTTCTATTTAGTGTTCTAAGAACTTACAAATAATATTTGGTGGTGATGTTTTCCTGGGTGGTATTGTAAAGTACCATGTGAAACGAAATCATTGTACATACAATGACTCTTTCACTAAAATGAGACCTTACTTTGAAAATGCTGATCATGTTATTGTCAACCTGGAGTCTACATTGGGGGACACATCAACCAGATATAAAAAATCAAATGGGGGAAAGCTTGTGCATCTCATGGCTGATATCAAATCAATCACTGCACTTAAGTAAGACTTATAACATATATTAACTTCTTTGGATTTAATTCTTTGTTATATAAGCAGCACTGTCCTGGATGTTTTTATATTTTTAAGATGCTTGTATGAATAAGATCTAATGGCTTAACAAACAAGCATTTGTGAAATTATGTGAAAAACAAAATTATGCTGAAGAAAAAGTTTTATAACATTTTATTGCTAATATTCCTCCTATGAAGTTGTTGGTCAGAATCGGAAAAATAACTTTATTTTGTTTACAGTAATTAAATTTCTATAGGGATTAACTAGACAAAATAATAAAATTGTTTTATCAGAGCAACTCTGATGAATAAATCTTATCAAACATGATTTGGTAACGTCCAGTAATATAATGTCAGGGGGATGAATAGCGCTTCAGGTTTTGTTTTGTTAAAGTTTTATCAGTACAAAAGCGTAGCACCATTAAGGTAATAAACATCACAGAAATAGTGCCACCATGGCCTATATTTTAACCTAAAATTGTGTGCAATAATCGCATGCAATGCCCTGCCCCCAAAAAGTGGAAAATTATTTTAACCTAAACATGCCAAAAACATAATTCCAGGAGGGGATGTCGACTGTTGCAGTGCCTTAGAAATTGAAAAGCCTGCCCTATTGCCTTGTATATTTTCCCCCATTTGGATAAACGAGTGTTTTTAATCCATGTTTTTCTCTTTTCTCTTTGAGCTGCCTACTCTTACAGGCTCTCGTTGGTGAATTTGGACCTTGCCATTTCAGTTTAACAAGAAGCTACGTTTTTATTTGCCTTTGCACCTTCATCGCAAGCATGCTGTCAGGGGCTAAAATAGGCCTTGGCCACATTCAGTTATGTCAGTTTAAAGGTTAACTAATGTTAAGTTTGTTTATTATAAACCTTTAAAAAAACAATAACATAATGTACTGTAAATCCTCGAATAAATGCCCAGCCTTAAATAAATGCCCACCTTGAATAAACGCCCATGTAAAAAATCCAATAATTAAATAAACGCCTAGGGCGTTTATTCGAGGATATACGGTATTTACTTATATTTCCCTTTAGTTCTTGACTTTAAGCCACTAAACTGCTTCTAAGTTTTAGCCATGCTCACCACCATTTACGTTCCTTCCAGTGCTTGAATCACTGAAGAAGAAGAGTCTGGGGATTAATTTCATGACGTCAAGCCTGTTCTACTTTTACAAAACATTGCTTCTCAACATTAGTTTGGATAATGTTCTTGGGAGTGGAAAAATACAATCGCTGTTTAATTTTGTAATGTGTTTCTGTATGTAATAATGCCTGCATTTTTATGTTATTTTATATATCATTTTCATGTTTATAATTTGGATTATTAATATTTCTCATAAACTTTTAAGACTTTGACTGTCTATACATAGCCTAGTGAACTAAGCTCTTTTCTTGCACTTTATTTGATCTTGTTGTGAATCGATGTTGCCACCCTTGATTTTGGTCTTCCAAGAAGGCTGTGCCCAGGACGAGTTCAGGTTTGAGCTACTGCTACACAATCTACTTCACGTATGTCTGTAAGTCAGTCATCCTTTCACGTTCCTCTCGCAATTTCGACATCCGGTGGTGGAATGCGATTGGCTTCCGTGGCACGTCAGGCAGCTGTAAATAGTTTAGAAGCCCAAACTGAAGACCTATCAAAGCATATTATGGGAGATGGAGATGGAACTTCCTAATCTTTGTTCCTAATCTTCATTCTGTGTCACATCCTTTGAGCAACCTCTCACCCCTCAATTACATCGCACCAACATCCAGTCTTGCCTATCTTTCCATTGGTTCAGGTGCTGCTAGGTTCTATGCTGGTGTCCATACCACCAAACAGAGGATCTCAGCCAATATTTTCCTTGCTCCACACAGCCGTGGCATCAATTGTTCATCAACAAGAACCACGTTCGTTAGCCGCTGTCTTCCGTGACCAGGAACAAATAAGTTCGGAGCTGTTTCAGCGACTCACCCGAACCACTGACACCAGCCAAGGTAAGCCACTCTGCATTATGGATTTTGTTTCTTGCTAAGCCCAAGTTGGAGCACATCTCTGTTGAATAATTTGCTATTGGGAACACATGTATATCCTATGAATTACTAACTAGTAATAGGCTACCTATCATTTCAGATGTTCGCAATTATCTCTCCTACTCCATTAAGGTTTTCAAGTTGGCCAGGAAATACACTTGGGTGTCTGGTGCTGAGGTATGATGATGAATTTCTTATTCATCAGCACACCCTTGAATTTTTGATAATAGCCACCTACATGAAGTCATGATTTTGCCTCGCTGGGCTGTCTCTTCTGCTTCTGTCAGTGCCTTCTTGATCCAGGGCCCAGGATCAGCATCCTCCCACAACTGGGACCCACACCTCTACTGGCATTGAAATATGCCGAACGTCCAATTGCCCAAAAGGTTGCACCATGAAAAGCTGCAAATTTTCCCATGTGTGCAACCGAAAATCAGTGCAATATATGTGTACACATGCATCGAAACAACGCATTGCTGGTCAACTAAACTGGGCCTGTAAGGTAGTTTACAGGGGTCGCACATTCCTTCACCATGTCTTGGATCAAATGAACCCACTGTCATTCTCTACTTCGAAATGTTGGCTGATACTCGAGTTCCACAGAGATATGAGCTGGTGGGTCCACTTCCTGGACACGTTCAACGGTGAGTGTGACTTCCCAGATAGTCAAGCTGTCACTGACCTCAAGACGGATGCATCCACCCGTGGCTTAGGTGCTTTTTATAAAGGTGATTGGTTCTATTGCAACTTACTGCTGGGTGCCCCACCACTGGCATCATGGCATATCAACTAAAAGCTGGCCTTGTGTATAATTGAAGTGGTTTTCCGCTGGGGTCCATCTTGGCACAACAAAAGTGTAATAGTTTACTGTGACAGTACTTCTGCTGTGTCCATGATCAACAAAACAAGGGCTCTACGAAGTGTCCTAAGATGATGCAGTACCTAAGACTCTTGGTTTGGATGTCAGCAACACATAATTTCTGTCTCAGGGGTGTACACATACCTGGAAAAGAGAACACTGGCTGACCACATCTCCCACCTACATGATGTGCATCACTTCCATGCCTTTAGTGCACACACTTTAGTGCTCTATTATTTTGGGGGTCGACTTATACATGGTATCGACTTATACACATTTTAACTGAGTGACCTAATAAAAACAAGAAGTGCTATGTGCTTGAAAATTGATGGCTAATAACCTTCAAAATACCTTGCTTTTACATGTTTAACTGATAAATGGCATTGCCATGGCAATATCTGTAAATGAATGGATCTCACTAAGTTTGAAGCCCGTACAAGTGCTTGAAGGTATAATTCTGAAGAAACCTCTGGGGAGGTTTTCCCAGTAGCAAAAATTGTTTAGAAGATTCCAAAAATGATATAAGTAATGTGAAATCATCACACCCACGTGTATTTAAACTTGAATAGCTGCATGAAGCAATCACCGGTCTAAGTCTGAAGACAATATTGCATGCAAAAAGTAATTTTTAAAGTAGACATTTCATTTCATATAAATAGGGTTTAAGTCATCAACAGGGTAGTCAATTATCTTATAAGGATTGCATTGTCTTAAGCAATCATCTGCCCAAGTTTGAATTCCATACCTCCAATGAAAGTTACTTTTCTAAAATTTCTAAAACTTGTGTCATGTAAACAGGGCCTAAATCATCAATAACATCATCCACACACATGACTAATTGTTTCATTAAGATTGCATTGTCTTAATTCATCTGATCAAGTTTGAATTCCATACGATCATTGAAAGTTACTTTTATAAAATTGATATAAAGTGTATCTTGTAAACTGGCTATAAGTCAAAAACGTTGGGGACAACGATGATGACTGTAACATGCATTAATTAAAGATTGATAGCTTGCAGCCATCAATCAGTTATAGTCAAGACACATATGAACATGAGCGGGGAATTCTTTGAGATATTACTGTTGTACCTGTATTAAATTCAGTTAATTATTTTTCATTTCTCTTTACCAGAAACTTAGATTAATAACAGCAAGCACTAATGGTGACTACAATTATAGCTTTTCTTTTTTATCAATCCCATGATAAAGGAACTAATATCCATGTTGATACACGAGGGTTAACAAATATTACTCAAAACATTATTTGCAAGTACCCCACATATGCAACCTATACAAAATGACTCCACAGCTCAAGCTTCTACTCCCGAAAACCTATATAAATATTTACTTCATTGTATGACACACTCATAAAAGAAACAGGAAAACTGTGTGGCAATATTCAAATTAAATTTGAGGATCCAACACTAACCATGCTAACCGTATATTTATATGAGATAGTTCTTTGTTTATATATTTGTCTTTACTCTTTGTGTTTGTAAATATTTTTAGGCTTTTAGTTTAGTTTATTTGAACTCGAGAATGGAAGTTTCAGTTTATAACCATTGTAAATATACATACCATAAACCTTGTTTCGCTACTTTTTTTCTAATAGACGTTTGTGGTCTATGTTGTAGGATTTCAAGAGATCTATAAAGTCCTTCATTTGAGGAGAGTAGAAGCCAAGCAAAGAAAATTTAATGTAGATTAATTGTAGTTTTTTTATTTTATCTTTTATTACCTGTTTTAAATTTTTGTATCACTTCTTTATATGATTTTGTTTTCATTAAATTTGTTTCAAAGCACACTGTTAACTCAATAAATTACAATTTTATCACATCCTACTATTATTAAATCTGGTCTATGTTTGTTTGTAAAACATCCTTCCAGATTAGAAAAGCCAGGAATATCCACATAAATTGGTTCTTTTAAAACTGATGACAAATAATACACACTTGTGTTTAATACTGAATTATGATGCCATATGTACCAATGTTGGATTGCTCCTGCAGCACAAGTTGTTTAATATGTGATGCTGAGTTTGAGGAGTTGTTAAACATAATGGACACTGTTCATTGATGATGAGATTTCATGTTTTTATATTTTTGTTAGTAAATAATGCTAATATGAGGGCACGTCTTAAAAACGAGTATAAGTTTTGAGGCCTTCTATCTCACATATGATTCCAGGAAGTAGCTATTAATAGTATTGTCTGATACACACTGTGCTTATAAAATAATGAAATTTGATCAGTTCTATACAATGTTTCTCCTCATCAAAAATGTGTTAAATATTTTTATGTGTTATTTATTTTGAGAAATCAATTCTTCTTATTCTGCTATCAAGTGATATGTCTAACAATGTGCCTCAAACCTCTCTACTCAGGGCATAGTTGGCAGAGGCTACCAATCCCCCCTTTAAAGTAACCCCCTTTCTGTCAACCCCTCCCTTTCAAAAAAATGTGTACCTCCCCACCCTCTCTTGCCAATTTATTTTGTATCAGGGGCATAATATATTAACAAAAAAAAACCTGTTTACTTTAGGAATCTAAGCCTCTGCACCGGTTACTTTGTTTAAATGGAATTTTCGTTATTTCAAAAAATGATTAAGTTGTATCAATAAAACCCTGGGTTCTGAAACATGCTCTCATTTCACTTGATTAGCTAGTGCCCTGAAAAACTTTTTAATGCTGATTTAAAACTAATCTCAAATGGTTCTAAAACATTGTTATGTTGAAGTCATATTAGGCATCTTAAGGCTATTTTTTGGTGTACGTATTTACAGGTTATCATCCATAATCAATTATCATTTTAAGTTCGAACATCCAAAGTAGAATCAACTTCTGATATACTGATATATTGTGTCAAGTTATCTTAAAATTCTCCTTTAATTAAATACTGTACTTTGTGCCTTGAAGACTTTTTGATACCTGTGAAAGTGATTTTATAGCATACAGCTACAGTACAACCAACAAACATCAATTTGCAAAGGTGTGGTGCTCTAGATGTTGATTTATAGTGTAACCACTGAACTACAACTAGAAATGCACCTGTGAAAATTAGTTTAGTATTTATTTCATTTATGTACTCACCATGGTAGAGAAAACAATTCTTCTAATGAATTATGCAACAAATGCATACATCTAAAACAATTTCTTCACCTCCCTCATTTATAGTGAATTATCCACTATCATTAATTTGGGATGAAGTATCCTGAGATAACTTTTGAATGTTGCTATTTAGGACACCTAAGTTCCTTAGTACACAGAAGCAAGCCTTGCAATGATTACTAAGAATAAAACTAGCAAAATATTTTACAGCCACA
>JANTOQ010394684.1:0-11983 GCA_027564595.1 Bythotiara depressa
AATATTAATAATAATAATAATAACAACAATAATAATAATATGGTTCTTTCGGAACAGTTACTCGCTCGTTACGGCTACACTGATTTGTACAGCCGAACATCTGCCATGTATTAAACGGCACGAGATTGGCTGTTGTAAGACTGCATTTAGGACGGCAGTTACGACCTTTAACCGTACGGATATCACCGAGATGTTTATCTCCCAATGTATTTTAAGGCTGTTGGTGAAATCCCGGCGCCAACATTGCCATATCTCCCTGTCTTGTGCACTACACCAATCCGCTTCTCCCTCGTGGTCCCCCATCCAAACACTATCCAAGAAGGACAGTGCATTACTTGGCGAACCAGGTTGCGAGTGGACGATTCCACTGCGCTACCAATATCTAGTTACGTATGGGAAATTAAAACAAAAGAAAATGAGGGACCCATGTTCAAGTGGTCAATTTTACGATCAGTATCTCTTATCCAAATATATCAAAAGTATGTCTATTATATGAGCATGAAAATCTTTATTCTCACATAAGCTATCGCATAAAATCAAACTGAGCTATTATGTAAAAAAAAAAAGTGTTTTAATTAATCTCCAAATTGCGACATGAGAAAAAAACCTCTTTAAATGAACAGCCCATTAATGATTGATGAATCTAACGAACCAATACGAACGATTTTTTGTAAGACCACTGAGAAATGATAAGTCTTATTAGAATATTTTGTGTAAGCAACATCTGTTTCTACCTGATAACCGTTGTTGAGAGAGTTAAACCCAAAGTAAATCATTAGTTGTTATTTTTCAAGATTCACATTCTGTTACTATATTTATATTAAATACAGCACTCTAGTTAAAATGTTTTAAATGTATAAATGAGGTATGAAATTTACTTTTGTATTTTAAGGATTCGTATACAAAAGGTAGAGATGAGATTGATGGAGGTAGGTTGGTTCTCCGAAGCATTACTATCATTAGGAAGGTATAATATATTATAAGCAAGATTCGTTACGCATTGCTACGGCAAGTGCATAAAATATACTCTTAATTCATTAACGTACAATTCATATTGTAAAAAATTAAAAATCCTTCTTAATGTGTCCGAATGGCAAGGACACGGGAGTGACACGCAATTCTTCGCAGTTCTTTCGGTTATTGGGTACAAAATAAGAACTGGCCAATAACGAAATAAACTAATGATATACAATAATACAACACTACATTCGTATACAGAAAACTATTTTCTGTATATATATATAAGTAATATGTCTGTATGAAAAGCTAACAAGTACATTCTTGGATGTGGATATAATTATCATATCTCGAACTTCATAATGTGTCATTGTAAGAGTTCACAAAAAATTAATCAATGCCTCACTTGTTATTAATCATATAGATTCTACCCTATATACTTTAGTGTGACACATAGGGCTGTGATGATCATGTTAATTTAGGGTACACGTCTACCCACTGATTGTTCCTACTCTAGCCTCGCACCTCCTGATGCAAAGAAAACAAAACGTTTTGATATTCAACTGGGGTTGACTGTTTATTTTAGATCTTCAATCGACGCACTCGAATGCATCTAAAATGAGCATGACCCATCAGGTAACTTTATATATGCGTGAAATGAATTCGAAGATCATGTTAAATAAGCATGACAGGAATTTACAAATGCACATTGGCGAACAGAGTATCATTGATAAACACGGACTTATAGAGTCATTATATTATTGGTATATATAAATTACCAAGAATAGAAAGGTACCAAATAAACTATGCTGGGTAATATTGGTACCAACTATTGGTTTAGATCAATCTAGTCTATTATATATGAAAACGTATATTAAAAGGTAATATCTATGTTTCGCTTCGCTACAGTATAGTCAAAACAAATTCATTTAGGACATTGTGGTTTGGAGTATTAATTAGGTCGATTTATTATCCTAACTTTATCACGTTACTGAAACATTTAGAAAATAGTTCCAACACGTTCAATATAATATCACATCTGAAACATATGGAATGGTGCTACATCATTCGCCAGTTGATACTAGTGTTAGGTGTTACCCTAAATCACGTCTATGTAACATTTGATATGCACATGTCTGGGAGATAGTAATTGGTATAAGTTAATATACGCCATATATTTTCTAGATGAAGCAAGATACTGTTACACATAAGAACGGTAAGCATTTGTACATTGAACTATGGTTCTGGAAAATAATATGTATTTCTGTATATTGCGGAATCATTACACAATTCGATTAATGTTTTCATGAAATATAGACCATCATTTCCCAACGGCTTTGTTATTATTTTTCTTTACTGTAAGGTATCACGATAACAAAACAAATGAGGTATAAATTGTATATTCATATTACGAAACTACAAAAATGTTAAACAAATGTAAAAAATATGTTGAAATTATTCTTCAACACTGGATTCAAGAAGGCTGCAAGATTCAAAGTAGATTCCACAAGGTAAATCAATTACTATGCCTATGAATACATCTCGGAAGCTATTTGATAATACCAATCAGTTTCTACTCAACGTGTCAGAAATAAGAGGTTTTAAATGTTTTATAACTTTTTTTGGTTTAGAGTACGTGATGGATACTTCGCAACCACAAACGTACATTTCTCTAGATGCAAATTGTAAGTGGTTTTTATTTTTTCACATGCAACAAATTCCTCCTTCCCTTCAACGGATTTGTCCCCTTCTCCTGTATCAGATTCCTGCTCCTTCACTGTCACAACAAAGGAAGATGGGCTACTTCAATTCTCAATCGTTGTAATTATAAATTAAGTTAAAAATCTTTGATTTCGAAACGTTTACATACAATAGATGTGTATTAAACATATACAGTCTATTTACTAAACGTAGGACGAATGGATGTTAGGTGCTTTTGTATTGACGCCTCCTGGATGCTCCAACATTTGGTCAAAGAACAGTCTCTATACGAGACCAGTTTTCACACTTCCTGTACTTTATGCGCCATAAACAAACATAACAGAGTAGCGTATTTTGTATTTTCTAATTCGAATGCATTGCCTCTACTACGTGTTCTGTCAGCAACTAGCTACGTTCTTGTTCTAGAAAGTATACGGAAAGTGCTTGTGGTGAGCCGACACATCTCAAATTTTAAACCAAATTTGTTTTTCTCATTATCAGCTATACGAACAATAAAGGGAGGAAACTCAATTCGCCAAAAAACCAACGTGGTAAGATAAATATATGTTATTCCTATATTATATCTGAAGTATCAAACTCTAATAACAATGCTTCAAACTTTGGTGCGCAGCGCAATAATTATTCAAATTTGCTTTGTTATGTCGTCCTATTTATAATTACGAAATAAATACATAAAACAAAGTGTCAAAAAAACAGTTGATTATTTCACAAGTATTGTATCCAACTAGGTAAAGGGGCATAATTTAAAACTTTTACAATTGCCATTTCGTAAGGAGTTATAGGGGAAGTTCTTTAAAACATGAAGCATTTCAGGATTAAAGAGTTTTAAAAATGAAGAACATCACGTTTTAAATTTTAATAAAGCTGATTATGTTCCTGATATATTCAATTTTAATGCTGGTACATCCGTACGTAGTATTTGCCGGTATTAGCATCAAGTCTAAGTTTAACTTGTTAGGGAGAATACGAGGAAAGGGAAGCTGCAGACAAATGTTCTGTGCAACCGTTTGACTAAAGTTATAAAACCTTGTACATTTATCAAGATATTTCCGTGTTGCAAATTTTAAGTTCACTGGTGTGTCAGAGCACTAGTTTTTGCCAACAAAGAACTCGTTATTTAATAAAGTTATAAACAAAATAATTGTTTGACTGTACCTGCAAATTCTTCGGGACTGGAATTAGTGTATATGATGTTTTATTACAACAATATTTTATTCTTAATACTAATCGATTTCCCCTATAAGTAATTTTGGTGATTATTGCTCATTTGGTTTACATGTTTTTAAACAAACAGTTTCTGATCTGCAAAATTTCAGGAGGTCCGAAACTAGTGTTTTGAATAACATGAAACTTCACATTTTAGAATACCGATTCCTCATGTTAACCCCTACTAATGTGCAACGTGTCACAACTTTTCGTCAATAACATTTGTCAGTAGAGACAAATCCATCACATGATATCGTGTCATTATCTCTAGATATTTGTACCTAGATATTTTGCCAGGAGCAAACAATGTTACGAATATCCCAACATTCTAGTTGAATATCTCCAGAACGGATATTCCACGCTTTGTTAATTCTTTAATCTTGAAAATCTTCATCTTCAATCAAACTTCACCTTTATGACGAGTGATTATTAAATATTTATTTTTGTATACATCGTCATTCTGCCGCACAATTGGTCAAGGAGAATGAGTGATTGTTAGACATTTGGCATTGAATACATCGTGATTCTTCAGTACAAATGGTCCACAAGGATGAATGATTATTAGATATTTGGTATTGAATATATCCTGATCCATCCGCATAACTAACTGGTCAAGGAGGTGTGCCTCGATTCCTCCGCAATGTGACGTCCTTTAATGCAAATGTCAGTTATACGGATACTTTCCGGTCTTTTTCCGAAATTTTTCCCGTCGATCTCTACGCTCATTCTCGTTTCAGAATGCTAAATAGAAAAGGGGAAGACTGAATGTCAGACTCAAATATCTATGTATTATTATCCAGAATTCAGTGTTAAATCAATTTACTAATTGTCTACAACTTCAATAAAGGAACGTGCATCTGAAACTATTTTCTCAGGAACATAATTGAAGGGAAAAAATTTCGGAAAATTTCGGAAATATCTGTTAATTTTCTGGGAATCTTTATATATATCCAGGAATAGCAAATTGGGTTGATGGACGTTCTAAATAGAGCCATCATTCACAAGACATTTAGTCAAGTTGACTATTTCTCTATTAAGATGAATGGTGGATATCCAGAATATGTGACTATAAGCAAGAGCTTTGCACGTTGTACGGAGCACCAAACTCCAAAATTCAGTCTCAACACTCAACACCAATCAAAATCGTTATTACCCATATCATTTATTTGATCTGCAATTATATGTAATGCCTCCCGCCACAACCAAAAGACTACAGGTTTTATATGTGTGAACCAACTATTTCACCATTTCAATAATGGCTAGCATTAACTTTTCAAGAGTAAATTATTGTTGACACCAAGTGGGAGTTATTATAAAAAGTAACAGTTTCGCCTTCATTGATGGCAATCTCTAATCTATCAGGACGCCGTGACAAATTTTGGAATTGTCAATACTAAGATTATATTCAATGACTAGGATTTTCTTAGCATATATAGAGACGATCCTATCGACTGCATATACTACTACTTTGGTAACTCTCGACCGTTATAATTAATGAGTACCGTCCCCCAAAAGACGCTACGTGGACAGCTGTTGCAGCAACTTAATAACCTGATTATGCACTATTTAGAACTTGTAAATATTGACAGAAGAAAGTATAGTCGCCTGTATAGTTCCTTATGGTAAATTCAGTATGATGGCAGTTTATTACAGGATTAAGTATATCGTACTTTGATAAATACAAATACACATAACAACTCTCGTTTACATTTATCCGCATCTTTTCTAATTGCTTGCATAACAAATTATAACTATCGAAATCGTCTCTTAGCATCACGTAGTTGTTGCTTGTAATAATTTATTTTTGTGATTTTGTAGGTTTTTGTATAATTTCTATTGACGTTTATTTGTAGACCAATCGTTGAGACTTTCTACATAAAAGGGAGAACAACGAAATTTGTAGTTCTACTGTTGCTTCAGTTTACACGAGAGTCCCTTATAAAGAGAATATTCTTATACCGTGAATATTGACTGTTATATATATTGTTTTTCGTGAACACGTATTAAGAAAAATAATTCTACAAAAACCTTCCCTTATTCACATGTACGCAGATTGCATATCTTAGTCCAAGTATTAAATTATTATGTACATGTTTGTCAAAATGTAGCATTGTTTATAACACTTTTGTGCAAGAGTTTACATGGTTATTTTTTGTTTCATCATAGAAATATTTACGCGACTTACCTCACAAGTACATACAGATCCTATCGCAACAATTAGATGAGGATGATGACTGGAAGACTCTTGGTTACGTCATGAAAGACGTTATCAGTTCAATTCAAGTGCTTAACTTTGGTACCCCAAATCTCTGCCCGGCTTTCTTTGAATTATATGAAACCAAACGACCAGGTGTGACAACAGAAGAATTTATGACCAAAATGGAAGAATTGGAACGGAATGACGTCATAAAACATATGAATCTAATAAAAGAATTGCCAGAATTGTTTTTCGAGATACCCTACAAACAACGGAAGACTATTTCACTGCATTTAAATATAACGGTAAACAACTGGAAGAAACTTGCATTATTATGTAATTTCTCTCAGTCAGACATAGAGTCAATAGAGCGAAATAATTTACAAACACGCATCTCTCCAGCATCACAATTACTCTCACTTCTTAACAAAAACCAACCGAGGTATCTAGTTGAGGATTTCATAAAAGATTTAGCAGCAATTGATCGAAACGACCTGGTTAACATGCTTAAGTATAATATTGACTGAATCAGTTAATAATCAAATAACCTAGGGATGATGATGGTGACAGAGCACTAAATCTTACGTTTATATATACATATGACTGCTCCCTTTTTATTTTAATTGGTAGAGAGTTGTAACCACACGCACATTGATATTGTAATGATTTCTTTTTAGTCATTGTTTTCATATGAGGTAACAAGTCGTTTCTTCTTGCGTTCTTTGCATAATTTTACTTTGTGAAATTGGTATAAAACTGTTCCGTACATTTCTGTTTAAACAGTTGGAAACACAATCGCATAACGAACTTTTACATATGGATTATATTGATGACCATTTGTTAATGGTTACATAGCCATTTACGACTTGATATATTCGATCTTGAATTCATTGTAATCCATTTATTTGTTTATTTGTAGGCTTTCGGCTCAGGGAGCTATGCACATTACACAATACTGCACCATAGGAGCACATTTCCATATTGAATTATAGGCATCACTTGTGGCGCACACAAACCTATAAACATGACCTATATTTCTTGGGAGAGTTCATCCTCCGCACTGTGGCATGAATGTCAACCGAACACGTAACCCTTGGATTGTAAGTTCAACTCGCTCACCACTGTACCACAGCTCCATTATTGTTATTTGGGAACCAATAAGACTTAGGTTTTTGTTTTAATATCGTATGTACCACACATTTACATATGGTGTTACGGTTTTTCGAGTTTTATTTACCATTTTTACACGAGATGAAAACATGTTGCACGAGCGATGCAAAACCTATGACATTGACATTGCTTTTAACGTTATTAATGGTAATATAAAAGTTAATTTTCTAAATTTTCTAACAAATAAACATTTGCATAATATTGCATCACATTGTGATTTTTTTGTTATGTATTCAGTAAATCCTCCATTAACACAATTTTCCTATTCGTTTTAAAAAGCGCCTACTTCTGTTCATACAAAACTTAATAAGCGCCAGTCTCTACTAACCTCCGGTCTCCAAAAAACCACAAACATATAGTACAACATACTTAGAACGCTGGATACATTTCATTCAATTTTTTTAAGATCCGCTTCAATTTTCTATACGTCTTGATATAAGGTGACCTATTCTTGTATTTCCCCTTTGTCTTCGAAGAAGGCCATTATTGCATCTCCTCCACATATTTTTAGAAAAGATTATTGTCTTGCATTGTCATCTCTTCTGTGGTAGAAACATCTTAGTACTATTTACGTATTTTACAAAACATTCCAAAGTAAAGCCCGAATCTTTGTCATAACGGAAGGTCTCAATGCTTATAAAAATATATATTCATAGAAAACACTTCTCCACAAAAATGGCAAACTCCCTCACGAGTTTTGTCGGCTCAATCGTAAAAGTAAATAGCGAAATTAACTAACAGGACGTTATAACAACATGATTTCAAAATGACTTTATTATTGTATTACATCATATTTGACTAAATGATAGTGCAAACGCATATAAACCACAAACAGGTAATAACTAGAAAAAACATTTAATGACGCTCATAAATAAAATTAAAAACATTCAACGTTTATCGTAATTAGTTCCTCATCTTAAAAAGAGTAGAAAACATTTTGCCAATTAGTGGATACTCGTCAAGCTAACACTAAGGAAGTGGCGTATTAAACACAGTAGTTAAAACAGTTATCAAACTTTTTAACTCGTAAAGCAAACCAGTTACTGTAATATCAAAATATCTTGCTATTAAGTGTTCAGATAGAGAACATTAAGACGGAATCATTGATACAAGAAAGCTCAACACGTGTTAAGTTGCCGATATTAGAATATTAGATGGAGATTTCACTTATTGGCTTTCAATTTGGGATTCGTATGAGTCAGCCATTCACGTCAATAAGCATTTATGGAAAATAAAAAAATTTAGTCATCTAAAATTGTTACTTCAGAAATCCGCTTTTAAAAACAATTCGGGGACTAACTTTGACAGACATGCAATTCAGTTACTTCAGAAGAGATTTGCGAAGGAACAGCAAATTATTGGCGTAATTATGGAGATTTTACACGTCTGTTAATAACATCAATTTACGATTAGAACATTATTAATATAATATCTTTGAAGGCCTTACGAAGCTCCAATGATGCGTATGGAAAACTGTTCGACAAATTTTGTTGCCAAATATTCAAACTGAATTCCGTCATCACATAGCACATTCCGTTCCTGACAGTTTTTTTAGATGTTAATAATCTACTGGAACTTCGTAGATAAATTGCAGTTAGAGAAATTTCTCATTCATACAAGCATGTTAACAAAGGGGATAATGAATTGAAGGCAATTTTATGTGCTGGTCCTTTCTTAAAATACTAGTAACAACGAAAACAAATAACTTGCGTGTTTTGTAAAAAGGCGTATTAATCTGCTTCGTGCACAACCGTTACAGAGGTTAAATAAAGAAATTATGTTTTCTTTAAAGAAATCATTGTTTTTTATGCGTTGGACTAGAGAATGTACTAATAACAGACAACGTAGGCATTGTATTAGGAAACACCATCAATCGATCTGTATTAAATTTAAACCAGAACAGCATATTTCCAGATCGATTGAATTAAGTGACTGTCATAAAAACCGGCTAGTTGATAAAAATGATTTAGCTTCGTTATTAAACGAGTCCACGAATAGAATACTACTTCAGACTCCGGGGGGATTTTACGTCCTTACCTACGTTAGACCGAAAGCATATATACATTACCAGGTTTGATGTAAAGGGTTACAAAAGGTTCGTTTCGGATACCGTAAATTTAGATATAATTAACAATACTGATGACAGCATATATAAGTTTCAAGTCCAAGATGTGCTAGGCTAGGACATACTCTTTTTTTAAAAGGTACTCAGATTGATAACATATTTAACGTGAAGAGGAAAAATATAGACTCAAAACGAAATTGACATCTGCTTAATATAATTATTTTTAATGAACTCGCCTTCTGCAATCCGGGGGTCGTGTATGCAGTAAAATTAATGATAAAACAAACTTTTCATGTTAGTTTTGACATTAGAATTACAAATATCTCGTCCGCGAATTTATGTGCCACGCTACAGAAGACGCAGTAGCGAGTTACTTCAATTACATTAGAATAAATAGTCTCTCTCTTATTTCTAAATGTGAACGAAGCGTAGCTCAAAAGTTGATATTTTTATTGATTTTTAAGTGTTACCATGAAATGTTCTGAAATCTTATGAAGAAGTAGAAAAGACAAATGGTATTATCAAATCATAACATCAGACATTAATTTTCAAACAGGAAAACGAATTTGATGACCTAGAAGAAACAGTTTTATTACTCGCATATTTACACACAGTTATTAAACGTGCATCTAAAACATTTTCTTTAAGTTCATATAACTCTATATACATATATTTTTAATAATATAAAAATTACTCCAATCTCGTTTCCAGTACGATCTTTATCCAGGTAAAATAAAGAAGTATCTGATATACTATATATAAATATATAAACTAAGCCTTATCCGTATCTTTTAAAAATCTTTAAAAACCTGATTTAATGTTAAAGTTAGTTGAATTAACTTTAAAATTGGAAATGTTTATTTGATAAAAACTAAAACATTACCCTGCCTGAACTCGGTTAACAATAATGTTTGTTTGATAAACCTCAAATATAACCCAGCCCATATAGGGTTAACAGTAATTAATAAATTACTTTTTTGGAGTAACCACAATCTTATAACTGTAACACACTTGTCTCAAAATCTGTTTAAAAAGCAGCATTGTAAATGACCCACATTCCAAAGGCAATAGTGGTTGCTAAAAAGCGAATGATTCCATAACTTTTACTGAAGGACATTAAATTAAAATATTTTACTATTTCTGATGTTGAAGCATGAAACATTGCATAAGGCCCTAATTTATAGTTTTCAAACTGTCCCCGAAAATTACTTGAATATATACTCTATATTTTTCTTATTGTACATCTGTCATATGACGACAAAAAAGAATAACTCTTGTTATTTTTAAATCTATCAGAAACGACTTGAAAATAGCGGTAGGGTCATTTATATCACGCGTTTATGTTTGGGGCATAGGTTAGAATAAAAGGTATTTTGCAGGCCCACCATGGTTTGGCGACGAAAATGTTTTGCTCTAGACTGCCTAAAGCAAAGTTCTAATAGCTGATTATACCAATGTCTAAGGACATTTGACTGATGACTACCACCCTATGGAATGATAATATATATAGTATGTCATACTAGAGGATATATTACGAAGACCGTCTGTTAAAGGTAAACAAATTACAAACAAATTTTAATTCGTGAGTTTATCTATTTACAACCAAATCAAAATAATATTTTACAAACTCACCACATGTGAGTGTTTTTAAAAAGTCATACGGTATATAGCCCTTGATGTCAAAGTTCCATGTCGGTTCAAACAGGTATTTAAAACTGCACAACGATGAAAAAAATAGTGATGCATATCTACAATTCTCATGAACTAAAACTTAGGATTAAAAACGGTTGGGAAATAGAAAATTTATATACCATTTCTGTAAGCAATGACTTTCATCAAGGATTTATAAGAAAGCCGGGCGGCTTTAGAACTGGAGAAGCGAGGTGACGCAACTTCAAGACGATCGATTTGATATTTGAAAATAAAATAACGCTTCATGCAATCGGACGAGAGAAAACAATTTTTTAAAGGAAATATATGTAAAACAACTTTTTAAATCTTTAATTTTCTTCAATATATTACAACACTTTTAAAAACGTAATGGCAATGTACGCAGATCATGAAACACTATACGTAATGTACTAAATATGATAAAAGAATGAACAAAAAATAGAGGGACATAAATTAAGTTCTTTTGCAAATTTCTTAGTTGTATTTTTATAAGAATTCGACAACATAACTTTTACGTGGGTCTTATCTAGTTTTAAATTACGTACAGGCTAAGCGATACAAAAATGAGTTGCCAGAAGAATACAATCTTAAAGTATCTACAATCGCTTTTTAAAAATTAAATAAGACTTTCTTTACATAAACTTAAAATGTACGCCTTTGGCAATATAACTGTGCATCATTCATTCTGCACAGGTTTTGAATCTAATTTTACTCAGCATAGTTGCCTAAAGACTGTAACGTAAAGTTATCTCTATTATTCACATACTACTATTGTTCAGCATAACTGCAAATGTGTACGTTATTATGGGTGCAGTAATTTTCACGGGTATTAACCCTATTTTGGTTGGGCTATTTGATGGACGTTAAACGGTTGGGGGGGGCAAAATTACCCCCCACCTTAAAATTTTAACTAAAGGAGCTACGAATGTATAATTTTGCATGGTAGTAGCCACAACCTTCTACTTTTCAGAAATGGGCCACTTACATACACTGGC
>JANTOQ010394795.1:0-11981 GCA_027564595.1 Bythotiara depressa
GATGCAAACAGCTCAAAACAAATGTATCCGTTTTTGTTTAAATTTGGGAAATAGAACCCACATTGGTGTAAATGAATATAGAAACATAAATTGGCTTCCCACAGCAGAAAGATTTAATCAGTATGTTTGTGTGAGTACATATAAATTTTGCAAAGATCTATCACCAGCATGTCTGAGGTATACACTTTTCAAAATAGCGCCCATTCTACTCGGAGAATGGGACAAAGGTTTTAGTCAACCACTAGAATATTGGAAATTAGGCATACAACACTTTCCTATATTGGCCCAAGAACGTGGATGGTCTGAACACAGGTTTAAAATTAGCGAGCAATTCGAATACATTCAAGCATAACATTAAAGATGCATTCTTTAAAGGCTTACAAGAAAAGTGGGATGATAACTATCTTTATTATTAACACAAACCTTACATTACTTTTAAGTTACTGCAGTCAACGTAGTCATACAGTACGGATATTAAAGGAGGGGAAGTCTCGCTTGCCTCAGAATTGGGGACTAGGATTGGGTCATTGCGTGTGCAATTCTACAAGACATCCTGTCAATAGCTATCCTAATCTGGTTTCTGGGCGCTTAAACAGAAGTTAAGCCCTAATGAAGCCGAAAACCGCATAAATCCGAAATATTGGTTATTGGTGCGAGGAACAGTTTGCGAATAGCATAAACAGGAAGCGAATCGTACACATATATATTGCCGACTAAAGACGTAGATGTATAGATAGATAGATAGATAGATATAATTTTTGATCGTAATTTTCATAACACAGACCTCAAGAATTTCACTAAAATATCCCGTTTATTTTCATGGTGTTGAGATTCACATTCCTGGTCCAAAAATATACATCTCTTTATAATTTACAATTTCCGCGACAACTGGAAGTTTTGTTTTGTTTATGGCTGATGTATGTTCAAAGCCTTCTTAGTATCCTTCCTGAATTACAAATTGTCACTACATTTTTCTATGAAAAACTAAGTGAAATTCGAAGTTCTCGACCAAGTTAAAGATTTCAACGCTCTAGGACAAACAAAACATTCGTTTTGTTTATAATTTATATTATTCTTGGTCAAAGTCTACTTAATTTCAATCTTATATCCGATTTGGTCGTATGACAAACAAAATTTTCAGCATGTGTATATGTTTTACGAAGAATTCAAATCTTTAACTCGTTTTTAATAAAAATCAGCATCAGCAGAAAATGTTTTGTGACATCACATTAAATATAATTCTGGAAATTTCATAATCCGCTTCATTCCCATGCAAAACAACGTTTTTCACAATTTATTAATACACCTATCAGACTTGAGAGGCTACCATTTTGAATAACTTTTCTGCATCTACCACGTTAAAATTACCCCTCCATTATTTTTCACGGTCAGTCTTCTTATTTTTCTAGATTTCAAAACGCCATAAAATAACTTCCAGTGCAGATTTGCTTTTGAAACTTTGCATGCTGGCTTATTTTTCGACGAGGAATTCAAATCTGCCGTCCGTTTTAACGTGGCAGATGCAGAAAAGTTATTCAAAATGGTAGCCTCTCAAGTCTGATAGGTGTATTACTGCATGATTATGAAATGTTCAGGGGGTAAACAAACTTCTTAACCCTTTAATGCATAGTGTCCCCGGAAAGGAATCAAATCATTGGTCATTTCGTTGCCATTTTGCTTTTTCCAGGGGATTAATTATTGGAAATTTAAAGTAAAATAAATTTGGTAAATGTTGATAAGACCCCCGGTTCCTCATAAAATTATAAAGGTTTCCATTGGGAAGTTTAATATAACCAGGAGGTACGCTTACGTATTAAATGGTTAACGAGGAATTCGAATTTGAAATTCGTTTTTCACGAAACTGAAAAAAAAAGATATCGTGCAACGTATACTTTGCTAGGAAAACTGATGAAGAAAGTAAACTTTTGTACCAGACCCTTTTTTAATGGAAAATATCCTGGGCATTATTTTTCTTGCTGTAAAAAACAACCCAAACTCGCTTAGAAAGATATTATAACCAATTCCTACTCAACAACAAAAAGGACCCAGGTATCTGGGAATTAGATGAAAATACCAGATGAAAATGCTGAAATCCTATTTTTCAATATATCTAAAGATTTAGCTAATAAAGCTATTAATCTTCAAAAGTGAAGATGAAAGTAAAGAATACTAGCATTAGTCTCCCTTAGTAATTTTATATGCATTCAACACATTAACTAGGCTTATTAGGTTCACTACAGAATCTACTCGCTTCGTTCGTTCTCACATATATTAACAATCTACATTTCAATTCGCTCCCTGGGTATTTCTTAGTTACGGTAACTACACTAAAGATTTTGGGAAAACAATAAGCAAATGAAGAGGTTCAACCATAAATAACTTACCTAAATTCTTACACAAATCTATTGTGTTTTCTAAGAATTTATTTTGCGGTGATTCTGCCATATTATGTTGAGAAGAAAGAGGCAACCAATGTGATTATTTCATCCTCAGCAATTAGTGTTTGTAATAAAGTAGAGATTTTGAATAAACTGTTGAGCTTTTGAATAAACTGCTTTTCGTGAAGAAAAACATGTCAGTTTCAATTTATTAATATTTAAAAATGTTTTAAAATGAATCATCACTGGTAACGCAATACACTCTTTAAATTATCAATTCATGTCAGAACTAAAATCACATAGTAACAGAAAAACTGTATGGTTGATCCGTTATGTCTGGGCAACAGGCACGAGATGTAAGATTTATATTTTCAATGAGAATTAATAAATTTAATAGTGTCACCACCTGTAGCCTATATAATTTTCTGCAGGAATTTCAGTTTCTTATCACTTGTTTATAGATATCCTACTTTCTGTTTTCCTACGATTTCTAGATCCAAAAAATTTAAAAAGGTAGGGGTGTTAAAATCGGTCGAGTTCAATTACTTATTTACATCTCACCACAAGAATTTCCTTGAATAGGTAGAATCAGCATAAAATAGCTATTTGACTGGTTTAAGTATGGAAATTTTAAACATTGAAACATGTGACCGTTTTTGATCTAGAAAGATGATTCCATGATCATACCATGTGCGAATTTGCGGTTTCATTCTTGCTAAGGCCCATTCCCTTAGGGCGTCCAGAAAACAAGAACGGGAGTAGATGTTGCACTGAAACCTAGTAGTTGCACATGTCAGTGTTTTATTAATGACGAACCTTTGAAAGTGTATGTGTATCATTGTATGACAATACAATGTCCTCAGTGTTTAACGCACTGGTACATGGCGATTACAGTACCAAAGTAGCTAAGATTTAAGTCTTCAGGTAATCAGAAAAAGTAATCTAGAAAAAAGT
The DNA here is from genome assembly GCA_027564595.1 of Bythotiara depressa. Taxonomy (NCBI): domain Eukaryota; kingdom Metazoa; phylum Cnidaria; class Hydrozoa; order Anthoathecata; family Bythotiaridae; genus Bythotiara; species Bythotiara depressa. The sequence continues at coordinate 3,333 of JANTOQ010394795.1, forward strand.
TTAAAACCCATATCTCGTATGTACATGGACGAAGTCCCGATACTTATTTAGGATATTTCGGCACCCTGTCCCAATGCATTACGTGGATGATTCCAGATCATAATGCTGGACAATAAACACAAACTAAGCATAGCTTTATTTAGTCAGTGTCTAGAATAGTTTGAGGAAAGTGGGTACGTGGATGACAGTAAAATCGTTATCATTTATCCCAGGGTACGTCATAAGAAACCAACACTGCTTTTCTCTAACCTGCTTTATGACGTCACAAAGCTGATTAGGTTAGGAAATAGACACAACCGAAGCAAGGGCTGAATTACCGCGGATATGAGAGTATCCGTCTTCAAGTAAATGATAGTTTAAATATCTCGGTTCATGACACTTTTATCACCTTGTGTCTATTATAAAGTTCATATTATACAAGACAAGTGACCGACTGAAGTCAGAGGCAACCCATAGCCTCCTCTTTCGCTAGCTTCTTCCATTAATGATAGGAGTCACTCCTTTCCAGTCTTGTCCACAACAAACTAGTACTTATTTTACCGAACTCGAAAGGATGGAAAGCTGAGTGAACTTTGAAAGCGGGGGCTGGGAATCAAATCTAGACCGCTCATTTAACAAGCATTTACGATAACCACCGTTCCACGATATGAACAACCTGGCGGTCGGTCTTCTGTCAACTTTATTTGTTCTATTATTCCCAAACATTAACACCAGAAATTAGGTAATAAATGAGTAAATAATAAATGATTTGATTCACTTCCTGAGACAATAGGCACTAAAAAGTTTTTAAGTGTTATAATTTCGTTTCATTTTACCTTACACGTAGACTGTAAACAGTATGGGAATGTTGCTTGATGAACACCGCTACCTCAAGACAATTTTTACACCATCTTTCTTGCCTTGCTGCCTTTTACACTTCTAAAGGTTTGTGTCGCAACGAGTCTGACATTTTTAAATAATCTGGCTTTGCTTTTGCTTTAATTAACACTTATGATTAGTCAAATTATTAGTTAGATTAAAGTCACTAAAGTCGGTACAAATGACCATCAAGGAAATCTACCGTTCTCTCCGTTTCAACGTTCCTATTGGAATGGAATTAATTACCCTGTATTCTATAAATCTAAAGTTTTGTCTAATGGAACAATCTGCAATTGCAAAATCCCCGCATAATTAACTGAAATGTAAAACGGAGATAAAGTACATATTAATAATGATAAAAGTTGACAGCCATTAAATAACGAAAATGCATTTTTTCACAACACACGAAAATTAATGTTCTGTAAGACCACGAGAGCGCCATCTTTGCTATATATAAAAGAGTGTTTCATCCTAAAATCCATTGTATGAAACGAGTTAATCGAGTTAATCAGGAAACTCGTGGAAAATCCAAACTCGAGATTCTATTATTAGTATACTATTATCATTAGCCAATCAAGTGTTAGCCAAATAATAAATTGTAATTTCCACATTCCAGTAACTTATTTCTTATATAAATTCACTCGAATCTTTAAGACATCACTCACCATATATCACGGAGAAAATTTTTGCGAGTATTCATATGACTTTTACTTGAATAAGGAAATAGTATATAATTTAAAATTACAATAACAATTCTGCTACGGAAGTATAAAATACTCTTTCTGGTAGGTATTAAATATTTATGGTTAGTAAAAATTGACTGTTTAGATTTATCAACGTTGACACAATTACACAACGTTGACTAGAAAAACGCTGTGATTCTATCTCGACAATGTTACTGATTCATAATTGTATCACCAAATATTAATATCCAACGCAGACTAATTTTAAAACTACTCCTCCTATTTGGCCTACACCACCGCAGAGGTTTTCCATAAAAGAAGCGTAGTAGTAAAGTTACAAGAGGCATAATAAAATAATAAATACAAGCTACTAAACATGTACACATAGCGTATCTTCCTTGGGAATGAATGCTCTTCTATTCGTGTCCCTTGCGCATGCGCAGATCGCTAACGCACCCCCATTATTTCAAACCGCACCACGATATTTTCAAGATGACGTCATTCAAATCCAAAAACCTTAAGTTGTTTCATGATATTAACAACAAGCGGCGACAAAGGGAATATATGTTCAACACACCAAATCACGTGAAAAATCTTCTGTAGACACATCTTCGTCGCAACCTCACATCAGCCCCTTCCGCTTCTTGTATTCGTCAAGATTTAAAGATCGTCTTGAGATTCCATCACGTTGCGTCACCATCGGCTTTGGAGTTAGTGAAATCGTTCTCGCTTCTATAAAGAAAAAGACAAAAGGTTCTTGCCGAAGTTCAAAACTTCAGCTTAAACATGAAATAAGCCCAGGAACCAACCAATGACTGGCGCTTGTTCACGAGGGAGACGATTCTTGTTATTTACGACAAATATTGAGAGAGACCAATATTGAGTAATATTTCTGACGCATAGTTTTTCGGCTATCACACGTCCACAGAGAAAGCCTTCTTAATGTCAAAAGTTTCATGCCATGCCTCGTTTCCATGCAAAATCTTATTTTTTCAAATTGTTATAAAGCCTTAAAGGGGAATTAACGTTTGGGAATTTTTATTTGGAAATTTTATAAAAACCGATACTAGTCATTGTTACAATACTATGAAAATAAAAACAAGCATGAAAAAACTCTTAGTTTGCATTTTATAGCGTTTTAAAGATTCTACAATTTCTTAATAATTGCTCGAGATGTGACGTCACAGACGCCCTACACACATTCAAAATAATAATAAATGTTAGTAAAGCATAGACCTTTCTGTAAGTTCAATACGAAAAGCATGGACGATTCTTCATGTTCAAATGAAAATATTATTGAGTGATTCCTCAGAGGATTTAGATGATTTTTTTATTTGCTCTTGCTATGGGAATGAACCGGAATATACCGAACAGGAAATACGCAGTTTGGAACACTCGGACGGGAGTGAAACACTAAGCTAACCAATCTATTTATAGACTCTTATTACGTATTGAGTAATATAGATCACTCTGTTATGAAATTGATACAGCTAAACAATAGAGGAAAAAAATATATAAACAAATGAAAAAGTAATTTAATCGTGCGTACGTGGTGCATTATGTAATTCTAAGAAAATTTATTGTGAAACTGATGTAGGGTGGCTGTGACGTCACAGAGTTGCGAAAACACTAATAACTTAAAATGCTTATATCTTTGGATCGCAAAAAGCATTTTCTTTCAAATAAAGAGCGTTGGTCTTAATTATTTTCGCAGCATAATATGGTGTATAATAAAAATAAATTTATTTTTGACGTTAATTCCCCTTTAACGAATTGCTGTATGTCATATGTATGTTAAAACGTTTGTTTGTTTACATTCACAATGACAACGAAGCCTAAAGAAAGTTAGCAAAGTCTAAAACATTGCGCATGCTAGCTGGGTCTGCCGCTGCCATTTCTTTTTTATGGCAATGCCTAATAAGGATAGAGGAAAGAGTTAGTATCATTATCCGTTTAATACCTGACAAAACACAAGAAAATATTATTTTATTTAGATTTTGAATAAATTCTCCCAACTATAATTTTCCAATACTCCTTATAAAAAACGTTCGAACCAAGGTAAGTTTCAAAACATAAGCTTCGTATGTAGCTAACATTGTTTCATTCTTCGTGTGAATCAGAAATGACTCTTCGTCGTTTTACTGATGCTAGAATAACGATGTTTTGTGTATTACTTTAAAAACACGATAAGTTACTGATACGAGTACAAAGATAAGTAAAAAGAACAAATGAAAAGAAAATCACAAGTATCTATCTGAATTCGAAACATGTTTAGTCGAATTTATTGTATAGCTAGCTACATGGATAAATTTTAAACACCACAACAGTTTAACAGGTTGAGAATCGGAAGATTGTTATCAAAAACCACAGACATGTTTTGTAATGGTAGCTAGTAAACACCTACGATACGAATTAAAACTTGCCATGTTTGACTGATGTTGACTAATAGCGAAGTTGAGCACTGTTCTTTCTAAGTGTCGTTGACAGTGTTTCTTGGATTTTGTTGTTGATATATTTATTTATCTCATCAAACTGGACGTAGATGACAAGAATTCGCTATTGAAATCAATCAAGTATTCGTCCAAGCTCTTTTTCAAGTTTACTTTTAAATTTTTTATTACAATAATTCTCTGTGGCAAAGTAAAATGTACATTTCATATCTTTGTTTGTTTATATTTAATCTATTATTAAGTGTTTTCTCTCTCTATGAAATCGGTCAGTACGAGTCTGTACGGTGCCCTCGCGGTCACGTGAGAATGTTGAATTGGAAAAAATCTGCATTACGTAGGTATATGGCCACTTCGCAACCAATTCTTTGAAAGAACCTTCCACTTACGTGTAAAAAACTCTTCAAACAAAGCCTTAGTGCTTATATTTATCCATGCTTAATTCGCCAAGAAAGTGATCTTTTCCCACCATACTGTTGCATATTCGCTCCTTGTTATCATGCCAGAGAAATGTTACCTTCCAAAAGCTACCATTTTAGAATTTCTAAGTTTTCCGATTCGCTGACATCAACAATAAACGAGACTAGAGAAAGGTGCATTAAACGACTTTCTATGGCTGTTTAAAAATGTTTTTCCATGAAAACGAGGTGAGCTCTGATAAGCTTGAAACTAAGAAGGCTCTGACCTTGCTATAATCGAAACTAGTTTTCTATGTGCCAAAGAGACTATAAATTTTTAACACAGACATTTATTGGATGAAATATTCAATGACAAATCAGTTTTTCTTAAACCCTATATCAAAAAGGAAAAAAGGGCCTGTGAATGATGTTGCCTTTTTTCATAAATTAATTCAAAGCCGGACAATAAGTCAATATAAATGAACTACATTTTAATGAAATCTCGTTTTCATGCTGTAATCTCGTTTTCATGCTAATTGTTATGTAATAGACTTTTTTCCAAATGTAAAAAATTAAACTTGTTTTATAAGAAGGTACAAACGTTATCTAAAAACATGACTTTGTTGAAAATTTCAAGTATATACGGTAAGTAAGAAAGATTGTTTTGGCTATTGTATACACTCCATCAAAGCTCTCTAAATAATTTCGTAATCATCCAAGTCTCATTTCTATGCAATTGTTTTAAAATTAAACCTTAAAACAACTGTAGTTCTTTCTAGAAAAATGGTACGATTTAAAATCTTGAACATAAATACAACTTTTGAGAGAAACATTTTTTATAAAAATCAAATTTTTGAGTGACGTCACACGAGTTAATTTCGGGAAAAGTCGATTGTTTAAACATGGTTCCCACAAAAATTTCAAGAGGCTTTCCAGGAGAAATGAACAATTTTCAAGGATATTTTTATTTCAAATAATAGAAAATATAATGTTGGTAAAAGATGATAAGATCCCCCCTGGTTGTTCATAAAATTATAAAAGTTTATCAAATAAGAAGTTTATATTAGGCAGGTAGTATACAAGGCTTCACACACCATGATATACGACTAAAATATTCAAATATACACGGTCATTCAGCACTTGCCTCGATTGCATCTCTTTCCTTACGTAATCGAACTTATGTTCATTGAGCAACATTTCTTCTCGAAACATTTATCCATCTATATAAATTTTCTGGTCTTACGGTATTCTTAAATAAGTAAATACTTCAAAATTCTTCTACCAAAAAAGCCCCTAATATTCCAGGAGATTCAAGTTTATGTAGAAACCATGTTAAATTGCAGTGACATCTTTAGAAAGTTTGGATGATATCACGAAAGTTATTTTCACCTTCTCCATCCTATAATTTCCCATTCGAAAATTCATGCCAATCTTTCTGCGCAGGTTGGTGAATAACAGATTTCAATTTTAAATTCCTCATAAAAAGGTATTTCGATGAACATTAAATATCAAATATTAATTAGTGTAGGATCCCATATATAAGTCCAACAACCTACCCCACCCTCCCCGTGTAATAACCTAGCCCATCCTCCCCGTGTAAAAACCACTCCTGAATATAAACCCACGTTATCCCCAACAAAGACTTTTCACCGTTTACAAGCTAACGAGAGAAGAAAAAACAATAACGTCGAACGTCATATTCTTGATTCTTCCTTCGTTTCTGAGAAATCTTCACCGTGTATAAGCCCTCCTCCCCCGAAAATAACCCATGCAAAAGGTGCTTTAAACTAGTATAAGCCCAGGGCTTAGTAATTTGAAACAATGTATGGATTTTCATGAAAACGAGGCGGGTCACGCTAAGCAGAAAATTGATCATGTTTTGGTCGTGAACGGACCATTGAAACATCATTTGTCGTAGAGATTTGTTAAATTTAAATGTAATCATATTATTGGTCCAGGAATTCGAATATGGGCTCAGTTAGTTTTTCAGAAAAATCAAGGAAATTTTTTAGTCGAATTCGAGATATGAAAGGTTTATTATCCAAACTTCAGGTCACTAACAATCTCGGTGAATCTGAACATCTCTGTAGAGTGTTCAAAATATTGGAACAACAAAAGATGCATGAAATATGAACCTGGTATTGGAACGTCAATTTGCACGTCAAAATCGTGCGCGGAGAAGAGGTCGGCACCTTCTAATGATGTGTTCAGATGTGCCGTTGATGTCGTTAGGTTAGATGCGAACAGCAGCGATTCGATCACCTGGATATCAAAAAGAACAAAAGTTATAACATAGATAGTACTCTGGCTCCAACAAAAAGTTTGATTTTTGATTTTATATTATTACGACTCTTATAAACGGTTGAAAAGCTGAATATGGGTGTAGATAATCCGTATGTATCAATTACAATATAAAACTAACTTTTTTACAGTCAAAGGCTTTTCAGTCGGCCAGTGCTTTTGTGTTATACTGAGTAAAAGAATCCCGAATAGATAAACGTGACCTAACGCCAGTAAATAAAATCGTCAAGCACAAGTGAACACTATAAACAAGCCTAAAAGTAAAAATAAAGCTTAAGTAACAACATCTCACTTTTTCCTTGGTAAGTGGACTTGTAGATCCATCCTAAATAAAAAGAAGCTTTCCACTGTAGATACCACCTACATGTATATGTACGCAGGCTTAAGATCTTAATGAATAATGTCCCCGGAAAGGAATCAAAACATTGGTCATATCTTTGCTATTTTGCTTTTCCCAGGAGGTTCATTATTAGAAATGTAAAGTAAAATATATTTGGTAAAAGCTGATCAGACCACTGGTTCCTCATAAAATTATAAAGGTTTCCAATGGGAATTTTAATATAATCAGGAGGTATGCTTATGAATTCAAGGGTTAAGACCATTTCCATTCATGGCAATTTTTCGCCACACGCATGTTCATCATTTTCTTCCTGATGAGTGTTTTAAATCAGGACACTATAACGCAACAAAGATTGAAATAACTACCCATCACGATGATTTTTAATGTTTAATTTAGTAATATTCTGTCTCGCGTACATGTACTTTTGTCACTTCAAGGCTTAGTATACTGAAACATTATGAAACATACTGTTGTTTGAGATTCTGTAGCATCCTCAGGTATAGGTGCGAGAGCTCCTTCACTTGGTTCTTCTGACTTCTAAAAAGAAAGAATAAATAGAAATTCCCCATAGAAAAAATACAATAGATTGTCACACTCCTGTATACTTGGGTACCATCTTCGCACATTGAATTCCCGCGCACTCTTAAAAAGTCGTAACAGTAAGATTTAACTTGAAAATGTGTTTATCTCGTATTCAAGATGGTTTTTATGTAAGTTTTCAGATGGTTAAAACTGATACTTATTTTGCATATTTTTCGCGCAGTAAAAATTAATAATAATCAGGCGGGAAAATCAAATATCTTGAAGAACCTAGCCAGAGATGAGGATTAGTTTGCATACCTGTTCCTGTAGCATTGGATTCTGAAACAAACAAAAACAATCATGTAAAAACTGATAGCAAATAAATATAAATTAAGACATGAATAACAAAAGACATACTAATCATGTTGATGATCTTCATATCTAATCAGATCCTTACGGTCAACGACCACTTTGGGCACTTTTTCCCGCGCACTCACGCGACCAATTTTGAGGTAAGTTTAAGGAGATACTTGTGAAATTTATATGCGTGGACGAGTGCTCACCTAGAACGTTAGTTAACCCAAAGTCTACCCCCGAAGTGTTATCAGTAAAGTGAAATACGTTTGCGTCAGCCAGCGCCCAGAAGCGCCCATTTTTATAAAAATCTTATAAATACTTTCTTGAAGCATGAAACAACCATTATATGTATAGATCGAGCGCGAGTTATTAGCCATAAAAATTGGAACTTAAAGAATTCTGTATGAAAAAGTGATATCAGCAACAAGAACATTCCAAAGAACAAGAACATTAAAAAAGATAGTCGCTCGCTATCCATCTAAATTTATAATGTTGTTTCCGCTTCAAGGTATTTATAAGTTTCTGGTGATATAATTTACCTTGGTAATCATTTTTGGTGTTGTTTTTCGTCTAGTGAATGGATCATCCTTCTTTTTCTCTCTTCCTTCTTCCTACAATAATAAAATACTACAATTTATTTATTTATTATTATTATTTTTTTATGACGAAGATATATATTTCATAAATAAATAAATAAAACGCCACCAGTTGGTGATGGTCGCACTTACAAACAGATAAAAACA
>JANTOQ010394906.1:1402-11980 GCA_027564595.1 Bythotiara depressa
TATGTAACCATTAGAAGTAGGTACAATCAGGCCATGATATTTCATATGTAACCATTAGAAGTAGGTACAATCAGGCCATGATATTTCATATGTAACCATTAGAAGTAGGTACAATCAGGCCGTGATATTTCATATGTAACCATTAGAAGTAGGTACAATCAGGCCATGATATTTGGGACTGGTAGGGTTTTACACTCCATTCGAAAATGAAGGATGCTGATGGAAAACATCGACGGCTCGCATATGCATGTGTTATTTCATGAAAAGTTACAAATCGTATTCTTATGTTACGTGTTTTATGACATCATAAAGCATCCAACGGGTCCTATTCTGACGCAATGGAGGTCTCTCCTAGTCCATCCATACTGAATGACAACGGTGACGTCAATACTAAGTACCTACTTTAGTCTTACGTCATTCGGAAAAATGTAAAATTTCGTGTTTCTTTATTTTGTTGGAACCTTTTTGCAACACTTGTAGAATACTATTTTGGTTATTTTGGCGCGTTGTCGCAAAATATTATGTTTATTATAGATTATAATCCAACTTGGATTAGGTCAAATGAAAGAAAGCGAATTACATTGAATTACATTGCACGGATCAGTTCGTTTTTAAACATTAACCCAATTTAACACAGGTGGCTCCTACCCAACATTAGATAGGAAGATGCTATGAACATGAAACCTGGTACAAAAACGGGTCACATCAGCATAGGTCCCAATGACCATCATAAATACTTTATAACAAAGAATAATATGAAATAAAATCAAGTACTAAATAAAGATATTTGTTATACCCGATTGAGAGGTACCTGTCACGGAACTGGTAATCTACCTTACCTTTCCGTGGACCAATTTCCAAAAAATATTGGAATAATACGTCTAAGTAAATTTTGTTAAAATAAGCAATAAGCACCCGTTCAAAAGTTATCGAAAGATTTCCTGAGAGGGGGTTCAAATATACCCCCGTGTAGAATGGGGTATATGTGTCAGATATATATGCAGGCTAAACAACCGTGAGAACCAGCAGAGTCAATCCAGTACCTAAGATCTTTACATCTCAAGGCAAGTTGTAACGTCACCTGCAAAGTATTAAAAGCTCTTCATAATTTGTTTGTTTGTTTGTTTGTTTCACATGCGGTATGCGCTTAACATCCATCTTAAATATGACGAATTGTTATAATTTTTATTAATTCTTACAATGGCTTTTTATTTCAATTTATTAGTGGTAGTTGGCTAGAGATGTGTTTCGTGATATGTGATTAATTTCTAGACTAAGACATGATATATGGCGCAAAACAAGTGCGATTGTCGGAGAAGGATCTTTATAATACAGTAACACAAGGGGTGGTCACTTGGGCCTACAAAATTAACCGAAAAAGTTTAAATTTTCATGTTGCTTTTTGTCGGTGGACACTTTCGTAGTACGGAACATTCTTTCGTGCTACATATAACACCTTTTACCAATATAATCATAAAATGTGAATTCAAGAATATTTCAAATGCTTTCGGTACGGGTCAGGGTTAGGGTTATGGGCTGTTCTTCTCATAAACGAATATTATAGATTTTGTGATAGTAAAAAATTACAGTAATGAGGATTAACATCCAGAAGCCTATATTAATACTAACGTGAAGCACAAAGCATTACTTGTATATTTTGGATATCTAGTGACTAGAGTTGAACAATAAATGACCATAAATAGTTATTGTATTACCACATTCTTGCTCGTCCTGCCATTTCACCTTTTTCAATAAAACAGAGGCCGTTATGCATTTATTTTATATTGTTACGCACGAAGTACGCGCATTTATTTTATATTGTTACGCACACGCGCTTTCGTGATATTACGTCACCCTATAAAATTTATTATTGCCAGAAAAAAAAGAGATATACGAATTGCTTCCATAGAAGTCTCCAAACATAATGAGTCAGAGGCATATGACGTGCGTATATCTTCATTTTTCCAAATATAGCAAAAATTGTTCCAAGGACCACGGAGACGATCGAGAAAATTCACGGAACTAATCATGTGCATTGTTGACAATATGTTTTCTAAATTACCACTTTACATTCCATGAATATACTGCTGTTTATAACTTCAATTTGTTCATACTTTACTTTTAGCTATAAAACAAATAAATCAATCAACCAATCAATCAATTTGTTCATACTTTACTTTTAGCTATAAAATAAATCTTAATAAATTGTTTCATTTTTAAAGAAATATAATCTGCGTATTGTTCCTATTTTTATACTATGACGTAAATATCACGTCACATTAATTTACGTAGTCTTTTGGTGAACCATGTTGCTGTTGCACTAATTCTATCATAACGTCCGCACTTAACAACACCATGATACCATATTATTTGCTAATACAAAATAACTTCGTGATGTCCGTTTATGTTATGTATCTTCACAGGAAAAAACCCACGGCTTTGTTTATAATGTTTTTAAATGTCCTCCTTACATCCCAATAAATGTTACGGAATTCATTGAAAGAATCTTCTTCTTATTTAAGATGTCGTTGTCTCTAAAATTATTGGTTCCCTTATCCTGATGTCTTTGTGTTGCGCTTATAAAATGTGCATAAAGTCCAAGTTTATCACATAGCAAATAGACTGGACGTTGGTTAGCAATCCACTAGGTGATCATTCCCTAATCCATCCTAATCCATCCAGAAGCCTTCAATAACTAGAATCCTCCATACTTAGCAATTACCCTCTCTCAATTACCCCTCTCTCAATTGTGTCGCAAATCTCTTGTAAAACCTTTTGAATCGAAATGTATTCTTCGACACGAGCACGCAACAATTTGCTTGAAAAACCTGATCTTTTTTGTTTTCCTTTTGTTTTGTTTACAAGTCAGTGTAAATGGTACTTTCTTGAACACCGGAAGACAAGCAGATGTGTATTGGTCAGACATACCAGGAACATACATGCTATTACATTGTCCAAAACACATGTTCAACTGAATAGTAACAGGATCACACTTTCGTGGATGGATGGTTTCTTCATATTTAAACACGTCACAGGAAACATTGTTCCAATTCCTCCCAGAGATAAGTACAGTTTCTTCTACACTTTTAATTGATGGTTTCTTACTGTTTCTTTCCTTTTGTTTTTCTTGTAAAAGAGTTATTGGATATTTGCTTTTACGAGGTCTGCACTGGACATGGCATAACAACACCAAAAGCACGGCTATTCTTGTGTAAATCGATTTCATGATTGCTGAAAAAAAAGAATAATTAATTTTGAATTTTTGTTTTCAATTCACTTGCTACGTTTGTATTAATGTTATATATGTATTCTTTATTTTATTGTGCTGCTTCTGCCTCATAACTTCCTATATTTGTGCATTACAGATACTTAAAACGGAAATGACGTCACCTGTTTATCTTACTCGTCTCTTGTTAGTTAGTCAACAAGTAATTGACGTTTTGCTGCATTTAAAGACTTGCAGAATAATATATTGTGATTATTCCCATTATACATTATTAGTATCTTTAATAAAGCGGGTAACCCAACGCGTCAGGTTCAAGCACTGTGGTAGCTGTTATATTACTATCGAAACAGTTTCCTTTGTGTTTGCATCACGCTGACATAACCACATACATCAATTGCGAAATAAGATCGAGCAGTCTTATGTACAGACATGTCACGTGGGTGGTAAATGTGACATTAACATCATGATTTGACTTTAGACTTGGAAATGCTATTTGACAGTATTTTACTTCTACATATTTTAAAGCCAAATATCGGGGGTTAAATGTTCCATTCCTTTGCTCATTCAAGTTGGTCTATTCTTTTCCCAAAAGAAAATTAAATTGAAGCGCCTTAACTACAACAACTTACACCATTTAATTCCAGCATAAACAACGAAACAAACCACGTGAATAATTCTGTAGAATATTCATTAGAAAGGAAAAAAATATCAGGTATGTTGTATTTTGACGATTTTCTTACAATTAATGAAACAAGGAGAGATACTAATGAAATCAGTGACGGCCTTGCAACATTTTAGTCATATGTTTAATATATTTAGTTATATCCAAAATATAATAATGTTGTTTACCTTTTCCTTTCTTTCCTTCGACGTGACCGGCTCCCCTCACTTGCAATGTAAACTAAGTTTCCCTATGAGTTCTTAAAATAGTCTTGCAGAGAACGTCACTAGATGGCGATATGGTCGTTGTTGCGTAATTACACGTCAATTGTTACTTATTGACTGTCTAGCGTTGTGCCTATCGGCATCCAGATGTAATTAAGAATCGTATACACCATCGTTGATACTTTGTGTACTTATAGTTAGAAGGAGGTCAACAATCGATGGGGTGGAGGGAGAAGGCTAGCTGGTATAATCATTCTAAGAGACGGACGCCAGCTTTAATTAATGTATATTTAAGACATGTTTAGCGGTCATTTTCTGCAATTTACATCTTCGCCATCGAAATTTGTTGTTTTGTTTCATGCATACCACCGTCGGCTATGAAGGAAATTCCAAAACTTCTCACCTTTCTTATGTGTTAGTCGGAGATATACGTAAGACTGCGTTCATAAAATTGTTTCCAATCCGACGTTACAATAACGCCCTTGTGATCCCAATTACTGCCGGATCAGGTAGTTATTATAGCAAGTTCCCCAGACGAAGTGGGATAAATACGAAGTACTCCTTCCTGAGTACTCATCAAGTAACAAACACAAAGTCAGCGAATGCATTGGTCGAGCTTACAGAGACATGGCGTGCTGAGAACGAAAAAGACAAGTATAAATGAACTAATGGGACCAATTCATATCGAATAGCATGTAAAAGTGCTGCTAGTTATGGCTTAATTAGAATAACGGGTTCATGTCGCTTGGAAGTCCTTCCTGAATAATAGATCATTGATTGATAATGAATGCTTGATTGAATGTCCATTACATTTAACTGTCCTTGATTATTATTTGATAGATCTCAAGTGCAACTTTTCATTTTGCTAATAGCTAAGTCAATATCAAAGCAGCAATTGGTAGGTTATTCTGCAAACATTTCCCTAATTAGAGGGGAACTACTTACAGTTATGCTGGGCGGGACCTTCATGTTTGTCCCATTTGAGAAAAATAGTAATATAATAATAATCGGCCAACCTCTAATTTATTTATTTGTTAATAAAACTATTTGTTTTTTTGTTTTTTGTTTGTATGTTCCCACTCATCAATACATTTATAGGTTTATAGGCACTGATTATTGTCCGAGCGAGCATGGTGTAAATAGTAAGGATTTTAATTGTAATTACACGCTCAACGTTTTATTTTTAATATGAAAGTTTAAAGCAAAATGTAATGATCGTATTGTTTCATCGTTGTTCCATTGGCTAGTTACAGTCCCTTTGTTTTTAGGCACGTATCACAAGGATAACTTCGTTTCCCAATCAAAGGCTCGTATTCTATCGCGGATGAGCGATACATTCCTGAAAGAAATCGTGATAATGTTAGATTAGGCTATATAAACAGGGGGAGAAGATTATGGTGTTTTCAGTGACTTATGAAATTTACATTAACAGTTTAATGTATAAGCATACCTCCTGGTTACATTAAACTTCTCATTGGAAACATACATAATTTTATGAGGAAACAGAGGGTCTTATCAGCTTTTACCAAATTTATTTTAAATTATATTTCCAATTATTAACCCCCTGGAAAAAGCATTCCAGAATTTAACAATGGTATTTCTTGATATTTTTAATAAACTTTCCATTTTTTAATAAAGCGGAATATTTATTAAATTCTATTTTTATTAAGAAAACATTACAAAACATGTTCATTGGAAATTTTAGAATTTTATAATGAAGGAGGGGGTCTTATCAGCTTTTTCCAAATTTATTGTACATTATATTTCCAATAATTAACTCCCTGGAAAAAGTAAAATAGCAAAGAAATGACCAATGATTTGATTCTTGTCCTGGGACAACAAGTGTTAAACGGCGTCTCCAACCCGGTAATTTCTTTCGTTTTTAGGTATAGCCGGAAGTTTAACGGACAACTCGATTACTGTTGGCGCTAGCCCAGACACAGACACAGTAAACTACTGGGTAAGACATGTTGTTTATTAAAACGGTAATGCATTAGTTACGAACTCTAATTTCTCACTACCTCACTTTTTTTATTATTAACATTTAATACTTTAATTCCTGGATATACCCTCTGCCTACTGCTAATTAAAAATCTTTATAATTTTATGAAATACCTGGGTGTCATATCAAATTTTATCAGCTTTCAATATTTAATATGCTGGATGAACTCGCCGCATTTGAGCCCCACGCGTTAACACACCATTTACTATCTGTCTGCGGCATCAATACACATTCTACATGCGAACAATTCCGGGAATATCTGAGCTACTTCAACCGTTAAGGTAGATTTCCACTTATAATATATTTTTACGGAATGGAACGGAACGAAAACATGTGGTGTGTGTTAGGAGAGATATTTACTAATCCACTCATTTTTGAAAGCCAAAATTGGATTCCTATTTTTCTTCCTTAGTGGAACTTTGTTTATTAGATTAAATTTAAACTGGTGTTCTGAATATTGATTGGCTAAATAAGTAATAATTAATTAATGTTCTGTATTTTGATTGGGCTAACTTTTCTGTTCCGTTGGTTTTCCGATGAAACGCATGGAAAAAGTTGAACTCGATTCTACTTTCTTTGGAAACTTTTCCAACGGTCAAGGAAAACGTAACTACGGCGCATGCGCGTTTCCGTTCCGTTCCATTCCGTAGAAAAATAGGATGAGTGGATATCTACCTACACGACATCGCTTGATCTTACTGTTCTGCTGTACACGACATCGCTTGATCTTACTGTTCTGCTATACATATTACAAAGAAATAAACAAGATTGAGTTCAAATTAAGGAGGAAATACAAACATTGAGGCTTATAAATGTTACTTATTCTTATGAAAAGAAACGAGGTTCCGTTTTTAGAATACCAAAATCCTTTTAGTTATTAATACAGTTGGTTGCTTTGTACTTTGTAAAATATAAATTATTATTGTTGTTGTTTTCATTGTTATTATTATTATTTTCTATCGTCTATTTCACAGTTTTATTATAATTATTTTAATTATAAAATCATTAAACGGTATTCGCTAGAAAAGTTAAACAGTGTGCTTATAAACATAAAATGTTTTCGTGTCAAGAGTAAGTTGTTTATTTATTATAAAGATACTAGTTGTGTATCCTGAAGTAGATACGAATCATATTTCTCAATTTACAGCACAATTTACCAGGAAAAATACAATTTTTTCTTAGAACAGATCAATTTGCCTGGAAAGGAAAACCTTGGCTTTTAAACCAGTTAATTTCGTTAGGAAAAAGGAAATCTGGCCTTTTAGAATAGGAAAGAAAAATCTAGTCTTTAAAACAGCTCATTTTGCCAGGAAAGCCAAATTCGTCATTTCTCTAGAACAGCTTTATTTGTCAGGACTGACAAACATCTAGAACACCTGTTTCCTAGAACAATTCTGTTGGCTGCTTTCGCCCTTTTCTATACCTCATTTAAAGTGTCCAAAAATATCAACATACTCTTTATTTTGTCTCCCATCTACAGCTCAGGGATTCTATTAATATGTAATTACCTAAATACAGGTTGAACTAGCACACATTAAAAAATACATGTTTATTAGCTTAACGATGCTAATTGGCTTTTTCTCCATAGCTTATTAACTTATTTCTCAAAATCCCTAATGACATCTTTTGTCACCCTGCGTAGGTAGATAAGCTAATGTTTTACCACAATGCTAACTCCTGCAGCCTAAGATATTCAATATTTAATAGGTTCGTATCTCTCTCTGTGTACATTCTAATGCAATGTTCTCCAATACGGAGGTGTTGTTTTAAGCAATGAACCTACAACACATACAGATTATAGTGAAAACTCTTTGAGGTAGAAACACCAATCTAACAAATATAGTGGTAGTGGTTTAAAATTTTGAGATTTAATTGAAACGTTCAGTTTTAATTAAACTGGTGAGTTTTTAATTAAAAATTGTGGGTTTAGTTAAAATGCACTTTGATGTAATTGACAGCCATAATCCTAATTAAAATAGCCACGACATATAACTTTTCAAATTAAAATATGATATGGCGAACGTTTGTAAGGATACACATGTTGGAACATGACTAAAACTGGAATGTGATTCAAGGGGCAAAATATATAAACAACCAAAAATCGACAGACGTCAGTATGACATCATTGGCGCTCTACCAGTAAATGTCGTGATAGGCGAAATTTCCGCTTCTGTAATCACTTAATTATAGTAATTGAAAGTAAACAAACTTGTTGAGAAACGGAAAATCCCAAATACAACTATTATAACTGTGCATTCAATCAATTAAAGTAAACATTCTTTCACAATCATACAATCATACACACTCTATTATTGGGTTAACTTTTAAATCATGTATACAATATACAACTGCAGTTTAACGAACTTTTTCTTGATATATCTAGAATTCATCATATATTCTTTAAGCGTGTGTAAAGAGTAACGATGATGTATATGTCAGCATAAATTGGTTGTTATTAACGTTTGGGATAATTAATTTGCTTGTGTCTTGTAGAATACTAATTATCGTTTCTTTTTATCTCCTATGTTACGTTTTACAGCAATCTTATCTTATGTAATGCGTTTATTTGTGGGTGGTATTATAATGAAAGAGTGTTATTCATTATGTTGCTATGTACCGGAGGTTTTTTCCTCCCCGATATGGAAGATGGCAACTCGGCAAATTTATTCAGTAAAGATATTGATGTTGCTTATTATTATCTGTGCTGTTCAATGACTGCTCCAATCACAGACAAAACATTGCGGAAAATCTCTCCTCACATTATATCGTAATACATTCCGTTCCGTATCCGGTGTAAAAATCCGGACTGCACCGTCTATATCGCACAGTATGTTTCAATATTTTATTTCTTGCTCCGCCCTAGGAGTGTCAATATGCTCCAGATTCGTTATATGGAGGGTCATTTGAATCCAGAGTGGTGTAAGTACACTCCTAACCGGAGTGGAAAGTTTATCGATGCGCAACAATATGAAGCAGTATAATTACAATCATGGCCGGGATGTCATAATGTGGCAAAAGGTGACAAATTGTCAAATTATAAGTTATACGAAACTGTCCACAGATATAACGAGAGAAAATGTTTTTCAGTTTACCTGACTTGCGTTTGAAAGGCCGTGCTTCTTCTTCGTGGTTTGGACTTGCTAGCTTCCTAATAGGTTGATCAAAACCTTAATCAACCGTTCCACACAATCACAGTTAGTTAAGGACCGATATACCTAAGGTCCGGACGACTTAATCCATTCGGTAAACTAAAGAAGGTTAAATTCATTCGGTTGTACATTGTTGGACACAGGTTCTTTCGGAATATTTTTGTGATTAATTCGGTGCGCCTGCACTGTTTGACTGTCACATTTTTAACGAAAGTTGAATTCCTTACAGTTTATAATTTCTTAGGCTACTACGTAAGTTGTCACAAGCAATTCACACCATTTTGGTTTTAATAAACGCTTTCAAGGTTCCGTTCTGAAATTTTACATTTCGAAATAAGGACTATCATTGCATTCTGTACTGTTACAAAAATGGTAATTGATAGTGGCTGGGTACATCACTTGAAAACTTTAGGTTAGAATAAAACTATTATAAAACTAAAAATCATACAGCTCCGGTATATTTGAAAATTCACACGTCCTACTGCTTCACCTATGTACCGGGCACACCATCCTTGTGGACTTCAATTATTAACTAGTCTCGGTCTCAGTCATCTTCGTGAACATAAATTTCGCCATAATTTGAAATAGAAACAGATTAACAATTTATGTTGCATTGCTCTACTTATTCTTTTCAATGATTTTATACTTTATAACAGTCTCTCTGCTAATGACTTTCTTTCTTTACCATTGAACAGATCCTCAATTATTAACCTTTCTCTGTATCCCAGTGGGCACATCATGGTCACACGAAGTTCAACAACGTTCAACAACCGTTTCTTCAACATTGCCAGGACATTGTTTGACCATGGTGTGCCCACTGGGATGGTAGTTATAGTAACATCATTTGTAATAAAATGATCATATACAATGTCATCAAATGTAAACATTTTGATAAGCCACTTATATAAACAAATATTTTTTATATCACATTTTTGTGCATTCCAGGGACCATCTTGTGCATTCCAGGGACCATCTCCTTTCTTGTTGTACCGTGATGTTTTATTAAGCGAGTCCTTTGTATTCTTTGTTTATTGAATAATAATAATAGTTATGTGGCACATGGTGAGCGAGTTGAACTTGCAATCCTAGGGTTGCGGATTCGGCTCCCATTCGCAAGAACCATATGTCATGTTTATATGTTTGTGTGCGCCACAAGTGATGCCTATTATGCGATATGCGAATGTGCTCCTGTGGAGCAGTGTTGTGTAATATCGTGGTTGTAAATCCTTCTGAGCTGATAATAATAATAGAAACTATTTCTTCACTAACAATTTTAAGAGCACTTAGCGCCGTAACTAAGGGGAAAAAGTTACGTC
>JANTOQ010395017.1:0-11980 GCA_027564595.1 Bythotiara depressa
AAAGTTTAGGTCTCCTAATATATAGACTTCTTGATTATCAAAGTTTTCAGTCTCTGTAATAGAAGCAGATATTTTTTTCTATAAAGCCAGTTTGATCTGGAGGTCTGTAGACAATTCCAATCAAATTAGGTTTACAGTTTGGAAACAAAAGGTCTACAAATTTTTCAAAATCTGAAGAAACTCTTTCCCTGATATTGTAGCCTTTGTCCTTCTTTATATAGCATGTTACCCCACCACCATGTCTATTTCTATCTGATCGAACTATATCATATCCATCTACCTTTAGTTCACTATCAAGAACGGTTTTTTCATGCTTAGTTTCACATATACCAATAACAGTGGCATTTGATTTTGCGGCTATAAATCTTAATTCATCAATTTTAGGAAGTGGACTGTTGATGTTTAAGTTTGAAATATTTCCAGTGATTTGGATCACATAGATTATTAGCAACATTATGTGTGTGATCTTTATTATTCAATATAATTTCATCAAGGTTGTCTAGGTTAGAAAAAGGGAGCAAATTTATACCAGATGTTTCTATGTCAGCACCGGCCCCATTGGGTTCATTGCATTGTATACAAATAAAATTGGAAGGATGTTCAGTTATATTCGGGGAGCATTTCTTATGACATCCCAAACCACAGGATTTGCAAAATAATCCTCGTTTGCTGACTGGTCCAAAACAGATTAAACATGGGTTTTGAGTTGGACCAGGATTGGCTTCAATATCACCTGATAATAGGAGATAGAACTTGGCAAACGATTTTTGACTGGTGTACTGCAGATTTGATAAGGCATATATTTTATAAAGATGTTCTCTTAAATCTAAGGTTAATTGGTTAGTTTTTGCAGTTATTTGATCATTAAAACGACTAAAAATATTTTTTGGACCTATCCAGTCTGAGTGTGATGTTTTTATATTTGATTTAACATTATATAAGGTTAGCAGTTTTATGAAAAGAAATAGAAGTGGAAGCAAATGAATGTTGCTTGTTTTAGCTGGTTTCTTAGATTTAAGTAGAATAACTTTAATTTTCTAATCTGAGTACATTTTATGTTTCTTTGATTTCAGCCAGGTATTAAGACCAAAAAAGGTTAGCAAAAAGGGGATGATTATTTTTAATATTAAATAATCTTATTAATCAGCGATAGAATCCCTAAGATAACAGATCCCAAATTGATAACAGAAGCTTTAGGCATGTTATATTTTTGGTCTTGTTTCAGTGTCATCCCAGTTGTTTATTCCTATCAATGTAAAAGCTATTTGTATAAAAATGTTTAGTATAAAAATTATTTAAAACTCTACTTTGAATGTAAAAAATTATCGATATAAAAATTATCATTAAAAAAAATACCTTTATATAAAAAAGTACCTACCTTTGTTTTTTCGTAAGTTACAAAAATTTCCTCAAAATAAAAATATAAAAATAGATAAAATCAGAAATAAAGATAAAAGAGTTATTTTATTAATATGGTAAGTGATAGGACAATAAACTCGAGATGTTGAATGAGGCATGGAATACGAGACTGACACAGGTGGTGCACCACTGTTACAAACAGGTTTACCGGTACTAACATTCAACCTGACCAGCAGGTGGAGAAGAATAACAAGAATTGACAAATCCTTTCTGACCAGCAGAAGGACTAACATGTTTACTAACACAATGACTAACATATTTACAAACATGCAACACATGTATATACAGACATATATGGTTTTATGTTAACTTTCTATTACTACTAATTACTAATTACTACTTTTAATATTACTATTTTTAGTCATATTTGTTATATTTTTAAACAGGACTTTTATGGAAAGCAGTAGATATACTGATAAAACAATCCTGTATAAATATTTTATAAATAAATAAATAAACAGGTTTACTTGTACTAACAGATCTGACATGACTAATAGGTGGACAAGAACTAACAGATCTAGCCTGATCAGTAGGAAGATTAACATGGGGTCTAACACTTGTACAAACATTTAACACAGGAGATGGTGGACAATGGACATACCAGCACTTTTCCCACTTTGGTTTGGTAACTTCGTTACTTTTCCGAAGTGGTACAGAGACTGGAGACACTAAAACTGGACATGGATCAGGATGAGACACAGGATGAAGAGCAGTACGAAGAACGGGATGATTAACTGGACAAAAAACAATACGAGGAACAGGACAAAAAGCAGAACGAGAAACAGGCAAAATTGCAGAATGAGACATGCGATGCTGCTGTGAGATAGTGCTGGATGAGTGTGGAGGAAAGTCATTGAATGATAGTGCTGTAGATTGTGAACTTTTTCGGTTGTTTAAAGTGGAGAGCATTTTCACAATCGATTTAATGAACTTTTTATTACCAGGTTCGTTTAGATGTAGACAGTCTATAAAATAAAATAAATTTTAGTTTTCCGTCATCCAGCATCCAGTCCGAATCTTGCTTCATAAAGTAAAAATTATTCAATTTATAGTGACATAGACACTTCAGATAACTATTTTTCTTGATGATTCTATCTCGCCTATACGACAAACCAAAATCACGCGGCAACAGTCCGGTTACAATGATTTTAATTCCGGCTTGGATTTCCTGAAGCCTTAGCCCTATTGTCACGATCCCATTTGCGATGTCGTGCGGAGAGTCACGATCAATGTTGTTCGTCCCACAGTGGAGAATTGCAAACTTGACTGTATTTGGGAGGCTCATATCTTCTGCACGCCACAAAACATGCTGTGTGCGATCTCCGCCAATACCAAAGTTCAATGCCTTTAACTATTTAAAATTCATATTCCAGACGTTTGCGTAACACGTCAATCCAGCTATGATAGAATCGCCACTGAGTATAATAGTTGTTTGTGATTTATTCGCTAATAGAATGTGTTTTTCATCCATATACCAACCGGCTTTGCTGTAGCATTTGGAAGGTATGGTAGCTGGAGAGCTGTTGTATCCATTCAAAGAAAGCAAGTGATTATTGGTGGAGCTGTTAGGTGTACTAGCAAAGCTGTTACAGATTGACATACCATCCATCCAGATATTTAATACAAACCATACAGATATTTAATTTTTAATGCGGATTTTTACTGCCTACCAATTTTACAGCTTTGGGAACTGTTGTGGTTATAGAATTTTTAATTTATAAACAACCTTATACTCAGTGACTTAAAAGTAGTATGAGTATTTTTATATGGTTTTGTTTCAGAAGCAGCCAACAGAGGTGTTCTAGGAAAACAGGTGTTCTGAAATGCCAGGAAGGACTTTTAATAGAATTATATAAAGTTGCTAGAACACCTCCATTTCTCAGGAAGATGGTTTTATTTTCCCAGAACACCTAAATTTGACAGGAACAACTCCTTTTTTCCTTAGAACACCTCAATCTGCCAGGAACTAAAACATTTTTTCAAGCGCAGAAATTATTTTTTCTTAGAACAGCTCAATTTGCCAGAAATATAATTATTTTTCCTAGAACACCTCATTTTGCCAGGAACCAAAACTTTTCTTCCTAAACACCTCTTTTTGGCAGGAGAGGGAAAATAATTTCTTAGAACAGCTCAATTTTCCAGGGGAGGAAGAACTTGTTCCTAGAACACCTCAAGTTGCCAGGAACATCAAATTGCGTATTTCATTAGAACGCATCCATTTGTCAGCAAGGATACCACTCTAGAACACCTATTTATTAGAACTCCTCCATTGGCTGCTTCGTTGTTTAGTCATAAATTTATCCCCTGCTAATCCATTAACACTAAAACATTAATTTAATCGTAGACTATTTTAAGTAAAATATAAATAATAATTTTTACTGAAAGTATGCGCATATTAATTTTTAAACTTACAACTTTCATATTCATTCCTGTGAAAAAACTGCATGCATGTTTTTTCTAAATAACATACCCCGTCTGTAAAAACACGAGACATTTTCGAGTAGCTCGTGCATATTGTCTTACTTACTTTCTTCGAATAGCACGTGCATATTTTATTTTTAATGAAAAATACCACCCCTTTGGTGTAGCAATTTGAAACAATATCTTATTACGTTTTGGACTCCTCCTGAGAGCTTTAAAATAAACTTGTATATCTTAAAATGTTTTATCTTGTGTTAAATGAGTATCGTAAACTTATTTTTAACTCATTTTCTCTTGTGTTTTGGACGTTATAGTCAGTGGAGTACATCAGGGTTCGAAATAACTTTTTTCAAGTGGTTCGTGATATTAGTGACTCCGTGAGGGCCCCATGGTGGGGTCCGAAGAGCAGAAAATATTTCTGGAGACTACAGTAGATTCTAGGTCCTAGATTGCTGTACTAAAAACATTCTTTTTCTTGAAAATAAGACATTGAAAATATATAAAAAATGACCTCTTACCAACAACTCATTATATAAACTTCTTCATCAGGCTGCCTTAAATAAAGACTAGGCCCTAGTGCACATAAAACTCTTTTACGCAAAGAATATTTATGTAAACAAAAAATAATAGTGTGATGAAGAGAAATTTTGTGGAGTATTTCTTCAAAATAGAATATTTTACGAAGTAGTATAATGACAACTGCTAATGAATATGTATCCTGATTATTCACAATAAAAATATTAAAATATTAAATAATGTTAAAATAAATAACATAAATAACTTAATTTTTCATTTTGAGTTTTTGTCAAGTTGAGGTTAACGATGCAGTTGTAGGTTACCAACGGAACAATCATTAACTTGTAAACCAATTCTCGTGATGCTTGTGTTAGATTGCATTTTAATAGTTCTAATAATCGTAAACATGAAGATGCTTTCTTGTATGATTTGTTGAAGGCATCATCTAATGTTAATGTTGGGTAGATTGTTGTGCCAAGGTATTTGCATGTCGTAGTTTGATTGATCATTTGGTTGTTATAAGTTATTTGGAGGTTGTTTTCAACTTTTGACAATCTCTTTTCAGTTCCAAATAACATCACCTCGGTTTTCCCTTTCTTTGTATTAAGAATTAGCTCATTTACGGTAAGAAATTCGTAGATAGATTGCATGTCTCTGTTGAGTTTATATTCGATAACACGATAATCACTGGAAGCAAAACATATGACGGTATTGTATTTGCATACTTTTGTTGACATTTGTCGAAACCGTTGAAGCAAATTAAAAATAACAAGGCTCCCAGTATAGAACCCTGCGGTACTCTGCATGTAACAGGCATCTTTGTTGAGGATGAGTTATCCTGGCTGACAAACTGTTGACGTCCAAACAAATAATCAGTGAACAACATCAATTCAACCTTGTTAATACCATATGATGGTAGCTTTGGTAGAACTGTTCCGTGGCTAATTGTGTCGAATGCTTTGGTTAGATTGATGAATATATGCCAACTAATTTACCTTGGTCAACGTTTCTGCATATATCGTCTAACAAGAGTGTTCCAGCTAACTCCTTTGATCGATTACGACGATATCCATACTGACAGTTTGTGACGAGGTTGTACTTTTCAAGATGTTCAATAAGTTGACAGTGAACTGCTCTTTCCGAAATCTTTGATATTGTTGGTAGTACGGATATAGGACAATAATTCGTAGGATCGGTTCTGTCCCCAGATTTGAAAATGGATGTGACTTTAGCAACCTTCCAATCACTAGGGATTGTGCCGTGTTTGAATGTTAAGTTAATAAGATTACATATTTGACTGGAGATCACATTTCGACAGTCTTTTAGCATTCCTGGTGGTAGGTTATCTTGGCCTGTAGCTTTTCTTCTTTTAATAATCTTTGTTGATTTTCAACCCATGTTTTTTTGAACTTATTAGTTGTTTGAATGGCTTCATAGGTTTGTTTTTCTTAATATAGTTTTGTAATTTGAAAGCCTGACTTTTAAGTTTATTTGCAACAGTGGAGAAAAATGAGTAAAAAATACTAGCTTTGCATTCAGGGTCTTTTAAAAAATATTTTTTTACGAATGGAACAGAACAAGAGTCACTTTTTTTTGCTGGGTATAATAGTTTTTGGTGGAGTCTTTAGCATTTTCATTTATCAAGTTTTTGTGGTTAACTTTTCTCGCTGCTCGGATGGCGTTAGTACACAAATTTTTCATTCTTTTATATCTCGACCAGTCTAATTCCTTGTTGGTTTTTCTTGTCCCTTTTGTTCATTTGCTTTTTCAAGTCTTGGGACAGCCAAGAACTGGCTCTGCCCTTTATTCGTTTTTTATTATTGGGGCATGTCTATTAAATGCTTTTGTGAGAACTGCGCTGAAATAACTCCTGCTGCGTTAACATTTTTGATTTCGTAGAAACAATCCCAGGATGTATTTAATAGGTCAACACATAAATTCTTTGGATCGTACTTCACGTATTTTCTACAATGTATTGTTTTTGGTTGGAATTTCTGATGATTAATCTTGTGAATATGCGACACCATGTCATGATCACTTAAATTAAGTGGCACAACGCCATTGTAACAGATGTTGGCTATGTTGTTTGTAATTATTACATCAATTAACGTGCTTGATGTTTGACAAACACGTGTTGGCTTAGTGATTAATTGTTGAAAACCATGAAGACTAATTAAGTTTTTTGTTTTGTTATAAATATATAATATAGCCAGCAAAGCCATGTAAATTAATTAACAGATAGGGCAGAATGAGAAAACTAATTTAATTATAATGTAGATGTAAAAGACGAAACACAAAATGTAAAATAGTTACAATAAACAATAAAGGTAGAAATTAATGGGAAATTATATTTGGAAAACTTCAGTAGTTAAATCATCCAAACATGAAACAGAGTTTTAAAATAGTCTATTCATGTTATTTGGACTTGTTGGATTTCAAGACCTGGTATTGTTTTCTAGGTGTTTTAAAGGGTGATTTTTAAGGTTTTCTCTAACATTATCATAAAACACCCCCACCTTGTATATTCCAATCGTGGCCATAGCAAATTTAGCTATTAATTTTTACTTCATTTATCATCGATATTGGAGTCTAATTTAGATTAACTTCTGTTTGATTTAATAGAAGTTTTATATTGTCAAATTTAGATAAACAGACCATTGATATTAAGGTGAGTTACTCACAAGCCCTTTAGATTACTAATTGCCTCAAGATCATGCAAGTCATTCATATTATTTGAAAGCATGTAAACCCTGTCTGGTTTATCAGTTTGCCCTGGGTACCAATTTTTCCATTAACTTTTAAAATCGTTTAGTTTGTGTAGGCCATTTTCCTCCGATAGGTACAACCTCAATCTTGTGCATATGTGTAGCAGTTCTTGGGCATCCGAATCCCCAAGCAACTCAACCACTTGCCTCTCTTTAGCAGATGCCATCATGAACTTTTGTAAACAATCCTCTGCTACCAAAATGTTAAGTGGAACAAATTGTAAAACCACTTTTTATGTTTTATAATTATTTTATCTATCAATTGATTAGATGCATGTGCTAGAAGAGAACCCATGCTAGATTGAGCTGGTTTTTATACCCTGGTATACTTCAACCACCCATATACTCAGCATAAGAAAATCCACAAGTTTGTAGATTAGATAGACAGTGCTGACTAACAGTTCAGAGCAATACAGAAAGGAAAATGATAGTCAGCACTGTGTGGAGTTACAAGTGAATTCTATATATTTCTTAAATGATAAATAATCTTTCTTGTTCCAACAGATATCAACAAAGAGGCCAGACTATCTCCTGGGAAAGTGTCCAGAATGACTTCCGTTACTACATACATCATTCCAGCATATGTACCTCAACGGAACGTTGATGTTATAAATAATTTGGAACAGGCTGTGGTGTGCGTATTTAAATTAGAAACCACATCTTTTCATAGCAACTGTGAGATTATTCAAATTTCTGCAGTTCTTGAAGATGGATTAACTGATTTCATTCAGCATGTTTTGCCTTCTGGAGAAATACACGCTGCTGAAACTCAAGTTACTGGGATAACTAAGTCTAATGGAAATTTGTTTTGCGGTAGTCGCTTGTTAGCAACAGTTGAAGTAAATTGTGCTTTAGAACGATTTGCAGATTGGTTGTCACCTCATCGTGGAAGGGTTGTCTTGGTTTGTCATAATGCAAGAGCCTTTGTTGCAAAGCACTTTTGGCGTATAGTTAAAGAACAAGATTTGCAAAACCAGTTTCAGCAAATTATTTTAGGCTTTGTTGATACCTTGCCTCTATATCGATATCTATACCCAGATAACATCTCACACTCCCTGGGAAACCTGTATCGTGATATTGTTTGTAACAACTATGATGCAAATAATGCACTTCGTCTTGGTGTTACAGAACTCCTACATCTACAGAAAACAGTGGGTGTAACCAAACAAATTATGCAACGCTATAGTTTATCTTTGATTTGGGCTGAATTTGATTACTACAAGGGGAAGAATCTTGAAACATTGCAAATACTGGTGTCAAGCAATGTCTTGTCAGGGGGGATGGCTGACAAAGTTGCATCATCCGGATTATGTTACAAGGACTTACAGCTTACATTCATTCATAATGGAATAGATGGTTTATATGCTTTACTTGCAGAACAATTTGATGGCCACATACGTGTGACAAATAACAGGAGGATAATTAGTTCTCTGAGGGATTATTTTGCTCAGTTTCCTTCTTAAATATAATGGTTATTTTTATAACCACAAATCCTTTATTTAAGAGTATATTAAAACTTTACCCGCTGAAGTACAGAAGGTACTTTATTTCCCTCTCTTTGGTAGAGTATGGGTAATTCACAGCAATCTACAAATTTGTCTTTTTTTTCATTGCAAACAATAAATTTACTTCCTGATTTTTTCTGTTTTTCCTTGTCAATGATTAAGTATGGATAAACAATGCTTCAATATAAAATGAGAATTTACATAGCATTCCTACAGCCATGCACAACAACCTATGTAGCTTGTTACACCCTTTCTTGATTAGTAGTTGAATATGAGTGAAATAATGTTATTTTAATTATAAGTTTGGCGCAGTTCCTTGCAGAAATACTGAATAATTCTTAGAATCGTGCACAATGAGATGGAAAATGCCAAGTTTTCGCTATTCTGGCGGGTAATTGATGTTATAATTAAGTTATATACACATTTTTAATTTAATATTTTTTGTTTTACTTAATTAATCAGACTAGATTTTGAGAAATAGCTCAAGAACACGTACTCCAGGGGTTAAAAAAGTATATTTAAAAAAACTAACACTACCCCCTAATCTAAATATGTGAAGCATATAAGTTTATTTATTTCTGAATCTCATTTTCTTTGATTTTGGGATTCAGCATGAAATTTGGAAGAATCCTGCCATTGACAACTTCTTTTCCTATCAGACTTTGTTAAGAGAGAATAAGAGGAGTTTTTGAAATTTTGGAGTTCAAATTATATGATTTCAACTATATAGTAAGTCATACAATTAGCTTGTGTCGAAAAGGTCAACACTAAATGTCGGAAATTGTGACATGTTCAATCTGTGTACTAATAAAGCCCTGTTTCTCACTACTTTGTAAGTAATAATGATAACAATGAAATAATAACAATGTTCAATAAAATATAATTCATAATTTCCCAATTTTTTCTATTGAAATAAAATTATAAACTAAACATTTGTATTTTATGGTTGAAATTTATTATTCATTCATGTTTCTGTTGATGATTTATGGTTGGTTATATAGAGCACAGCCAAGTATTTATATCTGTTAATTTTAACAGTCCATAACTTATCCAGAAGCTATGTTGGTTTATTACTGTAGAACATGGTCAGTCAAGAACAATATTGTATCCGTTTTTAGTTTTGTTTTTTGTACAGACATAAGCAAATTCTCCCGTATTTCATTTTTATAGGTGCAAAAAATACATCGGAGGAAAAGACTCATGCAGCCAGGTATTTCTAGCTTTTGAACATATGGTCAGCATAAATTAAGTGTAATTGGGTGTGGTTGATGAGCACCGTCTTACTTAGGTTGACAGAAAGTTAGATCATACTGATAATCAACTATATTGAAACTATAGTTGACTATATTGATATTTTCTACTTTTTTCTTTTCTAAGACTAATTTTCAGGATTGTTTTCTCAACATGATCTAAAACATTGATGTGAAAAAAGTGATCTATCAGAAATGTGTGGCGTGGAGAATGATTTCAGGATTTTCAACCTAAAAATCACAATAAATTTGATTTGGATATTTAAACATTGTTTACATAGCAGTGTATCTCAGCAAGCACATAAAGGCTAGCATGTTATTGTATTCCAACATTTTATTCATGTATGTGTGCCTATGGCAATTCTGATACAAATCCAGTATTGGACAGGAACATACTCAGTAAAATGAAATAACGTATAATGTGCACATACCACAGTTGTTTCATGTGGAGTGAAGTCTAAAGTTTTACATATACCTCCACAAATCTGGTCATAACTGTGATAGAATGAATGTTTTTTGATTCTGTATGAGAGAGGAAAAAATAAACTTTCAATATAATATACTGACACCAATAGCTGAGTGAGCTATCGAGTCCAAAATTTGGGAAAGACTAGAAACCTACCAAATGCAGAATGCAAATTCAACACTTTTATTTTAACTTTGCATTCACAGCAACAAAAACAGAAAAAAATAGGCATTTGTGGTGAAAAATGCACGTAGTACATTGACACATTGGAAACCTTAGAAAAAACAAAAGAAGACTGTCTGTACATTATCAAGGTAAGAATACTTTATTTAGCAGTTTATTTAGATAGGCTTGATAGGACAGTATCACATCAAACCATGTACTGGAAAAATAGGTACAAAGTTTTTTTATTTTTCCTGCACTTGGGTGGAAATTATTGTAAACACATTCATGAAGCTATGCTACCATCTTGATTCTTCTTGTGTGATCACTGCGAGATTAATGAAATTAAAAAAGCTTTAAAACTCACCTGAAACTTGTTTTATGTGATTGTAACATAGAAAAAATAGAATCTGCAGTATTTTTTCAATCTCCTGATGAAAATTTTCTGGCAATTGACAAAGTTGTATTAGCACCAGTAAGTTGAAATTCTGCTAACTTCACAAATTTATTTACTAACTTCACAAATTTATTACAAGATGTTATAGATACCAAATTATACATTATAAATAATATAAAGTTCCTATTTCATATATACCATTTATATTTAGTGCACAGTGGGTACATTTTTGTGCCAAAAGAGCTGTGTACCTCAGTTTAACTCTATTATCCATGGGCTTTTTTGACATTCCAATCCATGGAGGGGGCATAAAATTATTATGCTATTATGACATATGTAAGAAGGTTGCAAAGAAGAACAATAATTTTATACAATTTTTTATTATAATGTTAATATTTTCTTCATGAGCTTTAAAATGTTAAACAAGATGAATGGCAAAATAAACAAAATAAAGCTTATAAAAATTGACCACACCCCAAAAATAAATTTTTCTAAAAAAAAATTCTAAAACTAAAAATAAATTTTAGGAATTATCCTATAAGAACAAATTGACAGCTTTTCTACTTGCTGAATAATAAATAATTTAATTTGCTGTTGGCACTTTCAACTCCCCCCCCCCCCGTGGTAAATATGGTTAAATTTGGAAATTCCTAAAGCTCTACAAACTGTACAAAGAGAAGGCTTGTTAGCTTGTAAAAACATTGGAATTTATTTTTAGATAATACTCATTAATACCTAAAATCTCCCTTTTAAGGATACTTTTTCTCTATTTAATAAGATTTATTTAATTATTTTTCAAAGTAGAAGTCCAGGAAAATCCCATAAATCCCTATTTCTCATCGATTTGTTTAAAATTTATTTTGAAATATATTTCGTAAACATTTCTTAGAACAAACTGAATAGGAAAAACTAATAATAAGCATTTGCATTTGATGATTGATGCGTATGATATGAAAAGCCTTTGTAATGATGTATGAATACAATAATCAGTGAGCATGTACACTACAGATAAGTATTTTTATAAATTTACATTATTTTTTTCTCAATTATTTTATCTTTTTACATTTTTCTACTTATTT
>JANTOQ010395239.1:0-11980 GCA_027564595.1 Bythotiara depressa
GAACTTTTTTGCGCATGCTCAAATTGCTTTTGCGCGACCGTCCGCCATTGAAGTTGAGAATTTTCAACTTTTTCCGCAAGCCCGCGCGGGAAAAACTGCAGTAATGGAAATCGGCCTTAAGTCTATCTTGAAAAAGTAAACTGAAAAAGTTTAATCAAGAAATATGGTATATAAAATGCTTTCGTTTAACTTGTGACACGCTAATTAATCAAAATTACTTTGATTCAATTTTTATGATCACTGCGGCATAACTGAATGATTACGGGTAAAAAATATCTGGCATATTACAACCTTAAGGGTCACTAAAACGGTTGCAATCCGTTGCTAAGGGCGTTGCTAAGGAACGTTATTGAGACACCGCTTATTTTCAAAGAACAAATAGAGCGAATTTCTTGAGAAAATAAATTAAAACCAACACCAGAATCGATTTCTCTGTAGTTGGAAATTGCCAGAAAAATTGGAGAAAAAAACTTTTAAAATTTTAATATTTAATGCCTATCTACCACATTAAGCAATATTAAGGGAAACAGTAACATTGTAAGAATTGAATGTGAAAATTGGCACACCCTAATATCACATTTATTTTATAACTTTCTTAACTTTCAGGTCGAAAGGATGCTAGATATAATCAAGGAAGCGTTTGTTTTGAAATTAGCAAATGTTCATTGGATGGATGAAACCACACGGAAGATAGCAGCAGATAAGGTGAGTGGAGTCTTTCATTTTTCTAGTTTTTCTATATATTAACATATATTAACGTACATTAACATACATTAACATACATTAACATACTTAACATACATTAACGGAATCTTGAAGCATAAAACAACATTTAATTAATTATCACGTGATGTGCTCTGGAATGTTGCTAATGTCGATCTCACTTTTTCTCATAGAATTCTTAAATACCAATTGTGCACGTGACTGTTTTAAGTAGTAACTCACTAACAAACTACACAAATATAACTTGTCTCATGCTTCAAGGCAGTGTTTATGAAACCTCTTTAACCCTTTAATGCATAAGCATACCTCCTGGTTATATTAAACTTCCCATTGTAAACCTTTATAATTTTATGAGGAACCAGGGCGTCTTATCAACTTTTACCAAATTTATTTTACATTATTTTTCAAATATTTAACCCCCTGGAAAAAAGCAGAATAGCAAAGAAATTACCAATAATTTTATTCCTTTCCGGGGGACACTGTGCATTAAAGAGCTAAATCAGATCATCGGAGGACGACGTTTTTGTATTCATCTATAAGTCATGCTGTTGCTTCCGCTTAACCCAAACCATCATTTCGAGTTAGCGAAAGTTCGAGTTATACTTTAAATATAAAAATTATTTTTATCGATATTTTAAGATTAGCGAAAAATGGAGGAAGAAAATAAAGTACAGTGTACTCTTTGTTGACTTATCAAAAAATAATTTATGTTTAGAATACAATTAAATTAAATTTTACTCCAAATCCACTAACCATTCCTTCTTTACTGAAATAGCTAACTTTGGAGGCTAGATCTTATTTCCTCTCCGTGATTCCTAAGAAAACATTTATCTAGTTATTAACGATTTATATGTTTTGTAGTTTTTAAAAGTTTCACTGGATGCACGGTATAATGAGTCCGAGATAAAAAAATTTTCACGTTATCCAATATTTGAGTTATCCGCTGGTATTAATAAGGCTTTGCTAAAGTAGAAATCAAGAATAATGGAAAAAGGTTTGGGTAGAAAAATTCTACTTATCTCGTATTCGCGTGAAGCAGCGGTAACTATATTTATGAGCTGGTTGCTCCATACTTCCTAGCTGTCGAATCCATTGCTGCTATACAGTACTGTGTTTCTGCAGGTAACTGAAAACTTTTCAAAGGTTAAAGATAGTGTTATAAAACGAATTGAAATATGTGTATACTTGTAGGGAAACTAGATACATTTTTAGTAGTTTGTAGAAATTATTTGCTTAATCTCTGCATACGTTTATCTTTGCATAGCTTCTTTATCTCGCAGAAAACCTATGTGTTACAACAACATTAACACGTAGTTACCAACATTTTACGCGCGGATCAACTTTACTTTATTCTCCGATTCTTGAGTGACTTTTCTTAACAGTCAATCAATCAGAACACTGCAACATATCGCTCCGCGTGGAAAAATTGGCAACAAAAGCGTGCGACATAATGATAGAAACAGTCTGTTCAACATCATAAATTTTTTTAAACTCTTTCATCAAGGCATCTTCCACAATTAACATGGTTGGATATCCCCAATGGATCAAAGATACGAATATTTTGGATAAATATTACGAAAATGTAAGTAGCTAGTGCATCATTTAATTACTTGCATTCTTCCATCGCATTTCCTGTTTTAATAGCAAACAACCACGATTTTGTATCGAAGACGTGAAAAATCGTGGAGGATACCTTCCTAAACGTCTAAGATTTTATTCCATTTCTTTTAATTCGCAGTGCATTGGGATGGCATCCTAGGAGATTTTCACTTCTCCGTCTTAGAATCAAGTAACTCTACAAAGCCTGGATACACCTCCTACCTATTTTAAATTTCCTAATAGTAACTCTTATAATTTTATGAAAGATCAGGGGGTATTTATCAACTTTTACCAACATTAATTTTCCTTTTATTTCAAATTAGTAGCAGTCCTGGAAAAAGTAAAACAGCAAATAAATTAACATAAATTTGAATAATTTCCAGGAACGCCAGGGTTAAGTTGCCGTTAGTTTCAATTATTTCTGAATGTTGAAGAAAGCAGAAAATACAGTCGCGTTGTGATATGTACGTTACTCTCCAATAGACCTGCTCAATCTTTCCAGACCGACGAACCTTTCTGTTTTTAACCCTTTAATGTATAAATATACTTCATGTTTATACCAAACTTCCCATTGTAAATCTTTATAACCTATGAGTAATCTGGGGGTCTTATCAGCTTTTACCAAATTGATTTTACACTATATTTCCAATAATTAACCCCCTGGAAAAAGCAAAATAGCAGAAATGACCAATGATTTGATTCCTTTCCGGGGACACTACACGCTTTTCTTTTTATAAGCACCAGTAACTTTCAGTTGAGCCTCAGCGTTGCTTATTCTTTTTACGTTTTGAGCCTGAAGTGGTGCTTAGATGGTGCTTATTGAATTATCGAAACGCTTTATCTAAAATTTCAGGAATAACTTTACTTTCTATTAGAAAATAGGATCTAAACATCAGAAAGGATAACAAAGCATAATTTATGATGCACAAAAATAGGTTTTCATTTCTTAACAGGCAGTAAGTGATACAATGCTGTCAGAAACGAAGGTAATCTCAACTTTCCCACTGACATCTTTGTCCACGAATTCATTGAGACTGGGGTTGGTGCTTGCTTGGTGCTTAATTTTTGACCAAATCTCAGCTTGGGGTGCTTATATATATATAAAAAATCGTGTATGTATTCAAGGGTTAAGACATATTGCGCACATTACGTCATTGCGCTGATTTCGTGCAAATTGAACTAAAAACTGAAAAGTAGAACTTGCTCCTACTTTTGTGATCGACTTTATCTAGTGATCCCGTTGACTATTTTGTGTGTGATAGGTCATAAGTTCAAATCTTTCCACTGACTAGAATGTATCTTTCCAATGTTCTGAGATGGTATCACTTAGTTCACTTGCTTTCAACTGCTTTTCTAAGCTAAGCATATGTGTATTTTTAGTTTACTAAAGCTCCTTTTCTTTTTAGTTGACCATTACAGATAACCCACTCAGGAATTATTTAAACGCGAGAGAGTTTTACCACGACAAAACAATGCAAAGGAGAGGAAAACAAGTGCAAAGAGATGAGTAAGTTACAACATTTTTAGTATAAACTATATTTTGTTCGCTACTAGGCAGGTTACAAATGACGAAAACAGCATGATATTTACTCAAATATATATTAAGAATGCAGAGATATTCTGGTCAAGGATGTTTAAACTTTTATCATGTAACCTTCAGGTGCTAACTTATGGGGTTTAGACCCCTTTATGTTTTTCCACTTTTCCTCAAATGTGCAAAAATCAAGGACGGCTGTAGTTGTTAGGTTGTAACTTGGCAGGAACGTACATACCGATGTTTTCTTAAGAAAAACGTCGAAAAGTGTATGACGTCACACGGGACACAAATGGACCAATTAGGAAACTAGGGAGTCCCCCCGCCCCCCCCCCCCAGTCTAAATGTGGTGTACAACAACAGTTACTTTATTACCAAAGTACTTAAGATCTTAAAGTCTTAAGTCGTTGGTGAACTGAAAGATAAGTTCTTTATATCTGTATTCACTCGCAAACTTCACTTGTTATATCATTTTGGTTAATCTGACGCATTGTTATGAGATTTTGGTTAATCTGACACATTGTACCAAACATTTATGTGCATGGTTGTAGTTTGGAATGGTTGGTTAAGGAGCTGGATCTAGCCTGTATCCATTTCAGTCATTTGTGGCGATTTGTGACGTCATCAACATTGCAAAACGAGCAAATCTTATGAGTTTTTTTATAATTTGATATATAAACTTACAACATCAACACACTTAAAAAAGTGAAGCTAAACATCAGTGGTTACAAAATATGAACCAGTACGAGAGAAGCAGCAAAATACGAAACACTAGGAATGTTCCCTGCAAAGTATCAATGTGATATAGTTAGTTTCTTATTATTAGTTTATAGAAAAGCTACTCGAAAAAGTCCCATATCACTTGGAAAGTGTCATATATGCTCTCTTTACCCGATCAGAAAATATTGTAAGTGATATTTAGATGACTTATGGAAGGATAATGTCTTATCAGCAAACGACTACGCCTATGAGTATACTAATATCATAAGTAAAAAAGTAACAGCAAATGGTAAGGAATACCACTGTAGAGGAGCAAGAAGAAATCTAAGGCTGTGTTAACCTTCATATATATTAAAGGGACTAGCGAAATGCTTCAATGGAGAGTAAACGCAAAATTTGGTGAACATTCTACTCTGGAGGCACTTAGATAATTCTCATCTTAAAGATCGGTTTGAGAAAAAGAAGAATGCGGTTCCTTGTCCCTTTAATGCATGGTGTCCCCGGAAAGGTATAAAATCATTGGTCATTTCTTTGCTATTTTGCGTTTTCCAAGGTGTTAATTATTAAAACTGGTTCCTCGTAAATTTATAAAGGTTGTTAATGGGTAATTTAATATAACCAGGAGGTTTGCTTATGCATTAAAGGGTTAACGAGCCGAAAAGACCGCTTGATCAACTATCAGAAGAATATTCCCGTGCTGTTCGTAAGAGCTATATAACAAAAAATGAAATGAAATATGGACGTAATCGTGAAGACAATAAGGTCGCGAGAAAAATCAAAACAACGATTCACTGGATGAGTGATGAAAACCATATTAAAAGTATCTCATATAAAGTGCCAGATATATTGATAGCAGTTGTGACTAAACGTCAAAACGGTAATAAATAACTAGTTGTGGGAATTGTCGGGTCTAGGTAATAAACTGTTCCACAACGAGGTAATGTCACGTTTACGTCCGGAAAACGTTTGTCCGTAGAGGTGTGTAAAGTTTCATATTTCGATCCGACGCACGAAGTGTT
Source organism: Bythotiara depressa (assembly GCA_027564595.1). Classification (NCBI taxonomy): domain Eukaryota; kingdom Metazoa; phylum Cnidaria; class Hydrozoa; order Anthoathecata; family Bythotiaridae; genus Bythotiara; species Bythotiara depressa. The sequence goes on from JANTOQ010395239.1 coordinate 5,596, forward strand.
CCACGCACAATACTGTCACATTTTCCGTGGACAGGTGAAGTCATTCAATTTAGATCCCCCTTTTGTCGTATATAAACGAGATTTTCTAACAATCTCACTACCCGATGATGAGAGAAGTATCTCTCGAAACGTAGTCCAACGTTTAAATCATTCTGGTCCATGACATGATAGATGTATCATTTCATCATGAGGACGGGTGAGAAGTTAGACATCAAACCGTTTTGCGTTCATATCGAGTCTTCTATAAACATGACCGGAGTTTATACTCTATAATGGACACTTCTCGAATTGACGTCATACTCGTGACTAATGACGTCACACGAAATTTATAAATGGATTTCAAATTCAGATTCTTCGTCCCAAAATATATCTAAGTTGAATATTTCAGAACCATATAGCAAGTACATAACTTTTTATAGCTATTTGAAAAATAAGGTTTTGCCTCAGAACGAGGCGAAACATGACAAGTTCAAATATAAGTAGGCTTTGATCGTGGAGGTGGCGTAGCCAAAACAACATTTCGATTTACTGTGGGAATCTAAAATTTCCACAACGGTATATTTTTGGACGAGTAACACGAATCTGAAATCCGTTTTCCATACAAACCAACGGAAATATTTCGTAGAATTCAAGAAGCGTCTAGTTATATATATACCTTTATATGGATCTTTTTTTCTTCATTCACTAGGTGGCACATGACTCCCACAGAAGTCAATGCTTACTACAACTCCCCAAACAATTATATCGGTAAGAATCATTTTATAGCAGTTATTTATTACAAAACTAAATTTGGGCAAAGTTGGGTATGTTGTCATGTGGCATCATTGATAAGTTACGGGCATATCAGATAAATACAGTAACAATACAATTAAATGCTTTATCACATTTATGGGTAAAACAGACCAAAAGTGCATAAGCTAGGACACAAACAAAGAATCTATATGAATCTACACAGTCAAGCATAGTTCAATATCTTCTCAGAATTGCAATGAAAATGTATTGAATTATGGAGTGTTACTAAAATCACTCATTTCTGGAGAAAATCTTTGAAACAGTTACGTACAGAATTCAAGCAAAGGCTAGTCTTGCACTTCTCACAACTCACGCGTGCATATGCTTGACAAAATGTTAATATGGTTGGATTGTGTGAGTGTTATATATATATATATATTAAATAAAGTTCTCTAAGCTAATCTAAACGCGACATCTCTTCTTTTCGCTATTGGGATAGGCCAGTGGCCTAGCCGGTCAAACCGGAATCCCTACAGGGTAACAACAATGCCTGCGTTTCCCACCAGATCTCACAGTGTCCTAACTGACTCGCTTAGCTCTTCCTAATGACCCTTTCAATTTGGTACATTTATTTGAGTACATGAGCCCCTCTGCAAGTTCTTTTAAATACTGCTATTGTTTTTTGTAGTTTTGTGAGTAGCATTCACTTTTTTCGTAAGGCCGGCCGGCATCACCCATACTTTTGATATATGCTTGGACAACTTGAGAACAATCGATAGCTCTTCATTCTTTTGCAGTTTTTAGATAGAACATTTGTAGCGCACACCCAAATAAAACTTTTACAGGTCCATTAAAAACTTTTATATTTTATATTTATATTTTTTACCCCTAATTTAATTCGCACATTTTAGCTGATATTTTTTTACCTAGCTAATAGTAGTGGACAGCACTCAAAATAATTATTTCTTAACAAAAACTAATAAAGGTTAGGTTTGATAATACAAGTTCATGTCAATCTTTTCTGTCTGATCACAACTATTTAACAAAATACGGAAATATAATAAAGTAAAATAAAATTAGTAAAAACTATTAAGACTTCCTGGTTCCTTACATAAATATAAAGGCTTTCTATTAGAAGTTTATTTTATTCAGGGGGTATATTCATGCTTTGTTTTATTTATTTACACTGATAATATCCTGCATATAATATACTGAGACAAGGCGCCAAAATATTCCAAATGAGTTCCTCAAGTAATGGAATAACATCTATGAACATATAAAGAAAATCTTAGTTAACCCTTCAATGCATAAGCATACCTCCTGGTTATATTAAGCTTCACATTGGAAACCTTTATAATTTTATGAGAAACCAGGGGTCTTATCAGCTTTTACAAAATTTATTTTACATTATATTTCCAATAATTATAATTAATACCCTAGAAAAAGTGAAATAGCATAGAAATAACCAATGATTTGATTCCTTTCTGGGGACACTATGTAATAAAGGGTTGATTTCTATGCAAATCACGAAACAAAGAGAAAAATAAACGCATACACTTTTATCCGGCCCACTTTTCGAGAGCCGAACATAGGATAATACACCAATTCAACATAAGAGCTGCCATTTTGAATATACTTTTCTGTTGATTGTACACTAAAACTGACCTCGGATTCATATTCCTCGTCGAAAAATAAGTCAAAATACAAAGTTTCAAATTTATAGCTGCTCTGCAAATGAATTTATAGCGTTTTAAAATCTTAAAACTTAAGAAGGTTTTGACCGTGATAATCTTTAGGGGGTCAAGTTGCCTCTCCACGGTCAAAGCGTTCTTATTTTTCCAAATTTCAAGAAGCTATATATATATTTATATATATATATATACCGTATATATACCGTATTTATATACGGTTTGTAGTGCAGGTATACGTTTGCAACTTTGTACTCTATCTTATTTTTTGACAAGCGTTTTAAATCCGTGGTCGGTTTCAGGGTAAAATCAGCAGAAAAAAAATCGAAATGGCGTCTCTTATGTTGAGTTGAATTGGTGTATAGGGACTATCGTACAACAAACCTTTAAAATATATAAAATATATTAGTTTTAATATAAAATATTTTAATTTTAAAATAGCTAATAAGTTTATAACTAAAACCAGAGAAATGCTGACGTCAGCAAATCTGAGAAACAGATATATCATTTTGCATATCTAATTTGATATTAGTCACACGACAAATAAACCGCCCCCCGCAAAAGATTTTCCATTAGTACAAAATCACACGTATATATACAGTTATGATCTATACGGGATCTAGATAATGATCTTTAGTGTTATCGGGCGTCGACCAAATGTTCCTATATTATAGCTTCTACAATGAACAGTTTTTAAACAGTCGTCAAGCTGTTGAAAAGAGACTGGTATCCACTATTTTCTAAATTCCCTTTGACGTGCATTCGTTATTATTATCGTACAGACACTAAGGAAAATATTATACGTCTCATTTAACCATCCTTATCTTTGCACATCCTGCTTCTGTATTTTAAGAACTTGACTCCAAGTTTAATAATTAATCTGGTCAGGGTTTTATCATCAACGATCTCCGTTATCAATAACTTGAAACCTTTCAAAATTAGTATTTGATGTTGTGCTGGCACGTAATATCAACAACGCGTATAACTAACATGAAAGAAAAATAGGTGAAAAATAGAGTTAGCGCCTCCATTGTGATATGGATCTTTGCTTGAGATATTATGATGCTTTTCTTGTTTTAAGTGGCCAAACAACATAAACCAAGATATTAATCCTGCCGGGGAGTTCTCACAACATTAATATCTGGTAGTAAAATAAATTAATAAGGAAAGAAAACAAAGAATAAACACAATGTGAATCATCTTATCAATTTACCGTTTTATAAAACCCCCTGGAAAGATATTTAAAAAATTGAGAAATAATTTAACAGGGGCGGCTGTTTTTCAGGGAAATATGAGGGGAACTTATTTATAAAAATAGGAAAAGGATTTGAAGAAAAGCGAAAATTAACAAATTGGCGCCACTTTGTTTGTTACTTGATTGCACAATAAGATAATTACTAAACTGACATATACTTTGTAGTTGATGGGAAAATTAAAATAATCTTCCCAGTCAAGTAATTTCCACAATAACAATATGCCCATAAAACTTCGTTCTAAGGGTCCTGACCCTTATTGAAATTTCGATAAGGAAAAAGGGACCTGGAAATGAGGTTGTTATTATCTTCCGCAATTGCGAAAAATAGATCTTTGGCAAAGGAGGTGATGTATTAGTAAGAGGCTAGTGGTGAAATAAATTTACAATACACCAGTTCAACATAAGAGCTTACATTCACTAGTGGAGCAGCTATGAATTTGAAACTTTGTATTTTGACTTATTTTTCGATGAGGAATATGAATCTGAGGTCGGTTTTAGTGTACAACCTACAGAAAAAAACATTCTAAATGGCAGCTCTTATGTCGCATTTGGTGTATTTCATTTACGTAACTACATGAAATGGTTTCGTTACCATGATTGTTGACTGAAGTCATTGTTAATTAAATTTATTTATTTATTAAAAGCTAATTAATAAAACTTTCCCAAGAGAAATAAAAATTTAATAATTTATATTATTTTTAACATAAGGTTTAACATCTTTGTACCTCATTTATTTATTTATCGTGAAAGATCCTCTTGGTTTTGTGTCGTTAGACATCTTCGTGCTTCTATTTCCAACTAAGGGAAAAGAAACGAATACTGTATTCACAGCAGGGGTTGTCTACGTGAAAATAGACTACGCGTGGCTCTCTTTTCAAACTCTTTTAATTATTTATTTTAAATGTTTATTTTGTTTGTTGATTTCCTTTTATTGTTTTGTTTATAGCTTTACCAGCTGGTATTCTGCAAGCTCCGTTTTATCACCCAGGCTATCCTGTGTAAGTAATACGTATCTTATTGATACAAAGAGTTGTTAAATTTGATTCTTAATTTTTAAAAATTTGTTAATTATTCTTATTAATAATAGTCACTTACCAAATTCCACTAAAAAATTCCTTTGGTTTTTATGTAAAACGGTTTGCAGATTCGTGTTTCTCGTCCAAAAATATACCGGTGTGAAAAATTTCAGATCTCTACGATAAATAGAAATACGCCACTGTCAAAGCCTACTTTTATTCGAACGTGTCATGTTTCGCCTCGTTCTGATGCAAAACTTTATTTTTCAAATAGCTATAAAATATTCGATTATATATTTTGGGATCTGAATTTGAAACCAGTTTTTTCAAAAACTTCGTGTAACTTCTGACGTCAATTCGGGAAGTGATGATTCCGCTTTAGAGCTTTCGAAGTCCCAGAAATTTAGAACTAATTAATTAATTTTCAAGGAAAACGGTAATCAATTTCAATTTTCTTCTCAAAAAATATAACGCATTCGTGCATTACAATTTCCAAAAATTCCTCACGATTGTTAAAGCCATTATGCGTGTTTGAAGAAATAATATTTTTTCACGGAAACGAAGAGACGCGTCCTAAAACACTTAGAAGAATTTGATCGTGGAAGCAGACACCCACGCAAAATGTTCTAAGTGTTATATAGACTGTTACATGAATTTGTTGTACAAATAAACATTTCTGGCAAATAAGGCGATTCAATTTTTAGGCGTACATTAGACATATTACATAGACATACATAAGCGTGTGGTTACTAGAGAAGTAAAGAGTATATTCCATAGGGAGTGGGTGTGGTTATTTTAAGGTGGCAGTGTACCTATCAGAATGGCAAAAATAATTTGTTACATATTTCAACGAAATGTGCTTACAAATTATGATAAAAACGTTTCACATGTGAAAAAACATTTTTTCTGGGCATACTAAGCAAATAAATAATAAGCACGAAAAACTTTTGAGTGTGTCATTTTAATTCTATACACAAACTTTAACAAGCCTTTAGCTATCATATAGTCTGTTGTTGTTGTTGTTGTTTGTGGTTTTTTTTTAAACATGTGATAAAATATTTTATCGTGTCACGTGTCTTTAAAAGTTTTTACAATTTCTTTCCATTTCACTCTAGCATTGCTGCCAATTTTGCGTTCTCCCATTCAATGTTCCTAACATTTAGCTGTTGTTTTACGCTACCGATCCAAATTGTAGGTGATCTTCCTCGCGGAAGTTTTACTTCTCTCTCAAATTCTTCAACAGATTGTTTTGCTGGAGAATTTTCTGGTAAGCGCATTACGTGTCCGAACCATCGCAACCTTTGTTCTGCTATAAATTTGCTCCAGTTTTTTCGTTCTGTTTTTTCTAGAAGCTTCTCGTTTGATATGATGTTTGGATATCGGATGTTCTGTAGTTTCCTTAACAATTTTCGTTGAAATGCATCGATCTTGTTTTCTTTTGTTTTTGTGATTGATAGTCCAGATCTCACTTATACATAAAAACACTTTTTACGCATGTATTGAATACCTTTAGCTTTACTGGAGTGACAATGTTTTCCCAAAGATATTTTAGCTTAATCATTGCAGACATTGCGAGTTGTTTACGCCTGATTATGTCTTCATCGGTGTTTAATTTGTTTCCGAGATATTTCATTTGTTTCCATGATTCATTTCCTTTTCTTTTGATTGAAAATTGTTCAGTTTTATCTGGGTTG
>JANTOQ010395350.1:0-21462 GCA_027564595.1 Bythotiara depressa
CCGATCTATACATATCGCTAATCTAATCCGACATTAAATTATCTTCTAAAGCGCCTTTTTAACAGCCACAAAATAAAGATGTGTCTACTTGTCAACGCCATGAATCGTGAAGTAATATCTAGTACATACCTGATCAATGATTTTATACACAATATGTGCAGCACCACGTGCAGTTGTGAGAGCATCTACATATGGAGCACATTTACCAAGTTCTTCCGCAGAGATAAGTATACAAAAGACGGTCTAAAGGAAACCTACTTTATTAATCAACAGTGTTACCCTTTTATTGTGAATCTAACACGTAGAGACCCATTGGTTAATTACTTCAGTTCAACAACTTCATTATCGAAAGCAATCCTTTAGAAAGCTTTCAGAAAGTAATTGCCTTCCCTTCAACCAGAGACATAAGAGGGAGAGTTAAGGTATTGGAAAGATGTTGATTTTAATGAAAAGCTTTACAGAAAATGCAATAACATGAAAAGGTATATTTGCAAGAAATATATTTTTATTGTCTATGTCATTTAGTCTACTTTGCAGACAATATACGCTATATACAGATACCATAAAATAAGAGTGCAATAGAATAGACAGATCAGACAATGTTACACAAACAACCTTTGTGTACACATTTAATGAAGGTTTTAAACATTTGATGTAAATTGCCTCGGAAGACTTTAATTTTGTAAACATCTTCAAGTCTTTTATTATTATTTATTCATAATATAGTGTGAGTAAATGTGTGAATTTCTATCTCTGTTGTGGTTATATTTAACACATGTTTTCAATTGCTGAGCACTCTCCGCAATACTAGACTTAATTAAATCTTTATGAGGTCAAGAAAAACAATATATTTTCAATTCCCTATGTCCTTTATTTTAAAACAGCTGTGAGTATTTTCATACAAGTGTATATCACTCTACATTTGTTCTGAGGAGGATTTATGTGATGTGTCGCTATAGAGTGGAAAAAGCAAGTTGCGAATTCTGTTTCAGTTCAGTTTCAGGTTTCAAGATTCTCTTTTTCTATAGAATATCTGATCAAGACTTTGGGTGTAGGACACTCCCAGTTGTAAGTGGAGTCCAAGTATTAACTAACATGGCATTCCAGAATTGGTGGGAATTGAGTTTTACTACAGTGTAGATCCCATGCCAGTGCTTCACATCTCAGCACCTTATTGGCTTATCAACTCCGTGGAATACATCGAACGTTTTGAAAGGATGATTCACAGGACTAACCACTTTAAAACTTCCAACTGGTATAACATTTTGTTGGATCTTTGGGATGTGACATTCCCATTTATAACCAGAGTAAAACCTTCTATAAGGGGACTTTAATTCAACCCAAAAGCATACCTACATTGTATTATTTTGTGCGACTCGCCAAGTCAAATAATCATTACGGGACCTATGCTGTGACAAACAATATGCTCAAGAATGTGCAGGAAAATATCATACTAAATTGCACATTTTTTATACACTTTCTTCAAACTAAACTGACTTAAAATAGTGTATTTTGATTTTTTTCGTTGTATGAACACCATATCGCAGAATTAGCATCACACTATACATTACAGGAGCACGTTAGCACCATCAATCTTTCAACCGAGCTAGGTTGAAAAATATGTTTCAATTAAGGAAACATTTCACTTAAGACACTAGTGAACTTATTTCTCCAATCTGCCATCATGTTTAGTTTTTTAAAACAATTTCTACAAGTTAAAACATGTTTGACTTTCTTAAACAGAACAATAATACTTTGAACAAATAACAGTGACTTAAAGTTCTGTGCAAACGAAAGTGCAGTTCGTCACCTTAAGTGAACTATTTTAAATCATGTTTAGTTATATTGTTTGTTCATTCAACATCATTTCCTTCTTTATATATTTTATATCTTTAATTTTTGAAATACCTACAATAATTATACCTTCTCAGTAAAACCTTAAAACCTTTCACAAGTATATCTTACTTACAGTTATGCTATTAAGACGCATACGTGTTTCAGATAAATATGTAACTATTTTCAACTATTTTCCAATGTCCTGTTGTTGCTGTATTTGTTATACTATGGTTGCATAATATTATGGTTACAACTATTTAAATACATTAATTTTTCTCAACAACATGTTTTCCAAAGGCTTTTGTAGTTTAGATATTTTTTGCAGAAAATAAGAAATTGTAATCACATGTAGTTACGAAGGACCAAGCTGAATAAAAAATAAGGACTTACAATAGTTAGGTCACCTCCTTTCATTTCACCATTTACAAGCAAAACAGTCCCATACCTATAAATAAAAACATTTTACAAAAATGAAGAATTGGTGAATGTTTAAAGTTAGACATATTTATGTTTATGTTTACAAAACACTTACACATCAATATTTATCCTCACATATTCATTATTGTGTGTACCTTACTGTAATTTATTCATGCATATAAACACATGAGGATGTACAGTGCCAACTGAAGTATATATACAAAAATACTCAAGTTGGACTGTGGTGCATTGCAAATGTTAATCTGAATAAGGTTTTGTATTTAGTCATATTGTCTGTCGTTCATTCAGACAATCACTATAGTAGCAAATATTAAGCTTGATCCTTCATTGGCAAACAACAATATAAATTGTCCTGCGACAATTTGTCCATCAACAATTTAGAAGTAAAGTTTTAACAACAACCTTTACGAGGTGCTACATTAATTTGAATAAAAGTAACAAAATGGCACAATTTTCAGTAGAGCGAAATGATTTTATTTCATCTTCAACGAGGTAAATAAATTATACCCAAATATTAAAATATTATATTCTTAAAAAAATAATTTAAAAAAATGATAAAATGCCGAGACTGGCTGTCATTTAACCTGAACAGGAAACATGAAGAGCAGTTAACTCAAATATGAAAGCAGACAACTTGATGAATGACAGATATTTGAATTTTCCAATAACTATTTGAAGCGGGGAACTCAAAATGTTGCATCTACCTCAGAAACAAGGCAAAGAAGAACATATGCCGGGAAAGAAAACACTTGTCATATACTATAATTGCGTAGTCATATTTTAATAATATAAATAATATTTTTAAGTTAATTAAATAAAGTCTTAAAAATGTAAATGGATGAGAAGATGCTACCAACTCATACAATCAACAGTATTATTGTCTTAAAGTAACCTGAGATATCCTTGTAAAGAAGTTAAAAAGTAATACAATGTCATGACAGTCAATAGTTAATAATCATAGTTAGATAACATAATAGTTTTCCAAGAAAAGTAAACATAATATGCCGTTCAAAGCATAATATTTTGAACATTAATCTTTGTCAAATAGCAAAGAATTCCTCCCAAGAAGGGGTCATCAAACTAATAAATAAAGCATTTTTAAAAGTGTGTTCAAGGAATTATTTGTTAAATCTAGGTAATTTAATACTGACAAGTCATTATTTTTATATTGTGGAGAGCATGAATTATTGTGTTGGCTATTTCCTATGTCATTCTTTAAGTAAATACCAACATACATGTCTGTATGTTGATCCATATATGTAAATTACAATTCAAACATACCAAGCACCAACAGCACCAACACAACTCACAATAGCGTATAATAGGCCATGTGTAACTCCTCCAACAGTGCCTTTGACAACAGCAGCATTCTGTGCCAACAGTAAACTTTCATTGTACCTGGAAGTCAAAAAGCAAATCATCATAAAATATTAACAGTGTTCACCCATACAAAACCAAAAATAAATTTCTGATGACACATGTAAAGTATGTCATAGCAAAGAACCTTTCATACATTGGCAGATAAAGTTGTTCTTGTGATAGTAGTATAAATAAGAAATATACTGAAATAAAGATTAAGCAATAATAATATTTGCTACAACGCACTATTTTTCAGCATCAAACAGCTTGTTCTGACGATAGTGGAAAATGTTGCAGCTTGCTGTTAGATATTGGTTATTTACTTGCACATTGATGTCACATTGAAAGATTTTTAGGTGTTTTATTTCCACGGTCTGAGAGAGCGTCCGACCGATATATAAAAAATGTTTTATTGCATCATGCAATTACGAGGTTTTTTGTAACACTTCAAACTTGATTTCTGGTTACAATATGTCAGACAGGGGTGGATGTAGGATTTTTGCAACCTTAGTCAAGAAAAAGAAAGCAGCTGGTGGTCCTGTCTACTTTTGAATTTTATCTCATTTAGGACCTCTATATGAAACCAAAATTACTCTTTAAAATTTCCATTATAGGAAGGTTTTGACACATGCATTAGCCAAAGAAGTCGCTCGCAAAAGTAGAAACTTATCAATTAAAGGGAGATTCATAAGGCAGTGAGGCGCCTAGTGATTGCAGTGGAAATCAGGATTTTTGGTACCAATTCATCCATACGAAAATGCACCTATATAGTGATATATATTGAAATGCCATAACGGAGGAAAAAATCTACTTTTGTAGGGATATGACTTTCGAAGGGAATTCCCTAGTTTCCATCTGTTATTGATAAGCTGGATTCAGAGAATTTCAGATATTTTCAGTAGAACAGGTGATTTCAGATGGTTTCAGGTGGTTTTCCTTTTATAACTAACGCTGTATAGGTCTTAAATCTTTTCTGTTTTGGCTTAGACAGGAAGTCAAAATAATGTGTGTTGTACACAAAGCAGGTTGATTCTGTTTAGTAATCACCCTCCTCCATAAATATTAAATACATTATGTTTATTTAGCGTTACTAAAGTGATGGAAAAAGTGAAAAAACAATTATCCAGCGAAAATATTTTTGGCCCTCAGCCCCAAACATGGGCGTTGCGCGGGTGATGCTATACCAAGTGCACAATAAACATAAGTATTGAATATTGTACCAACGGACAAATTATTTTTCTGTATTAAGCTCTCAAATACAAAAATGGAATATGGAAATGTTAGAACATATTTCTAAACACTTCAGCTCTATATACATACACAATGTCAAACATTATAGATTATCAGATTCAATTTTAAAATAAAGACTTAGCATGGGTCTAAACCATTCAAATAGTTTGTTCTTTTGTTTCTCCAATCAGACAGTTTTTACTGCCATCTCCGAATGCTGCAATCAGACAGTTTTTGCTATCATCTCAAAATACTGCTATGAGGGTAAGGATTGTTTTAAGGAATTGAAACCATTTATATAATTATCTCAAACCACCCTCAAAAACAATCTAGGTTTTCATTCGAGGAGAGCAGATTTAACATTTTAACTATAAACTGTACGTACTGTAATAGGCTCTAAACCGGAAGGAAAATATGCTTTCAAACTCTCACGTTTATGTTGCAATCCAATACCAAGACCTCTATAGGTATGGCGATAATAAGCAATTAAAAATGTGAACGCGAGGAGAGTTATCTGCCAAGGCACACTCTAATGAATAAAGATAGTTACAACATATAAAGAAGTTTCACTGAGATGTCCAACAGTTCTCAACTAGCAATAGAGTTACAGGCTTTTTTCAGAATATCCTATGAACTGATGGAGAAAACAGGCGCAGTTGCGCTAGCCATTTGCCACCACCAGAACATGTTGTACAAACTCTATAAACGTTAGGAGATTGTGGAATGAATTACATCTCATCTGTCCGTCTAAATTCTTCATGCCTCATGACTGGGGTAAAATATCCACACGATAACAAATAAATAATTACGTTGTTCTACAGTATGCATGGAAACTTGGCCACCATTATTTCCTTTAAAATTACTTGTAAGCATATAAAAAACCTCAACAGTACAACAGTATTAACCCTTTTAAAACCGTACCAAAATACATTGTATTGTTACTAAAACTTCACGTAAGTACAAGCCATCAAAGCAGTTTGGATAGGTTTATTTACATGATATTAAAGGTAGAATTCAAATTGTTTCAAAAACATGTCTTGCAATCCTAACAGATCTAAAAGACATTTTATCGTTCATAAACTCATAGTTATAAAGTATTTACTTCTACGTTGAGTTTCAGAAACACATGGCCTATTATACGCTATTGTGAGTTGTGTTGGTGCTGTTGGTGCTTGGTATGTTTGAATTGTAATTTACATATATGGATCAACATACAGACATGTTTGCAACCCCACAGTTTTTAGTTGGTAAATCAAAAATCTTATCCTGTTTCTTTCTGTTGTATATAGAACAAGCATTGCAACTCTAAATTCTTAAAAATTATTCACGTCATACCTTTTGATCTCAGTTTCTTCATTTCCAAAAGCAACAACTGTCCTAATAGAACTGACTGCTTCTTCCACAATAGCACCTAACTTGTTATATACATCTTGTTCCTTATGAGATAAAGCCACCATTTTTATACTTGATAACCTGCCAACACAGACCATAACAGGAGATACTGAAAGCATTACTAAGGTGGATTTCCAACTAAACACAAAACTAACGATGATTCCAACAATGAATGTAGTTAAGATTTGAATAATAGTTCCAATTTTATTTCCACAGCCATTTTCAATTAAGAGAACATCTCTAAAATTAAATGACCTGTAATCTTAATCCATTGTGCCATTTATGTCTGGTTTAGTGGGATTATTTTCTATTCAATGCCTCCTTAATACTTTTAGACCTGGGCCCCCGGCTGTTTTGATAATTCGTTATTTTAAAATTACTTGTCCAATTTCTATGAATCGTTTTGACGTTCTGTAACTGTTAACTGGGAATATTACTGTAAAAATTATTTTTTAATTTTACTTTTACAATGTATATTTGTGTATATAAATATATTAATACTATATATCTTCATTTTCTGGCATTTGTGGTATCATAACTAAAAATGTTAATGTAATCAAAATATATGTTTTGTTGCAAATGAGTCCCTGTCAAAGTTTTATGAACAAATGTTTACTATTTCTTGGGATGTTACAATAACTATTTTGGCGGGAAGAAAAGCCCTTCCCCCGGTCTACAAGATTCGAAAAAGCCCAGATTTAAGTCGGGTTAAGTTTGAAGCCTCTAATAAATGCTCTAACTAAGGAGACCTTTATTAAAAAAGGGTATTTGTTAGCAAGATTCTCTGTTTTCAGCAGTGGGTGTTTATTGGAAGGAGGCATGTATTATAGAACATATGGTATCTTCATATATATTTGCGATGGAATTTAACATACACAACAACAAATAAAATATGATTATAGGACAGTGAACTGTCAGGATGAACTTGTAATGTTGACAGCCCAATAAAATTAACATGTTTGGTCCTGCAGCTTATAGAATCAATACAGCTCATTCTCCCATGTTACAAGGTTAAGCATCACTGACTTGGCAATTAAATGTGGTAGGACATGTGGTAGCCTCAGGATAGATGTCATTCAAAGTTTAGTGTGGTAAGATATACAATATTATCGCTACAATTTCCAACATAAGTAGTTGTGCAAATATACAGTATACAGACTTTATAACCTTCTAACAATAAACAATGTAATTGTTCCAAATTGGTTCATAGGAAATACTTTTTCTAAGCATTTCATTGTTGAAGAAATACCACCATATTACATTTTATTATATACTATGAGCTGTAAACAGTATTGAATGATATACATGTTAATACACTTATTGCAGCACTTGGCATCCAAATATACACTTATAAAATTTCCAGCTATATTCTATATTAGAAATCTTAAAAACTGAACAGCAATGCAGCATTATAATAGTCCTTAGTGCTTGAGCAATTAGATTTTTTTTAATATCTTCTTGATTCCGTAATACCATTTCTAGGTTAAGTTTGTAACTCTTATTTGAAGAACAAGAACCCACAAATCGACAGATGGAATTTGCTAGTTTGATAAATTTAGTAAAATTTGCAAATAATTAATACTGTGAGAAGAACTCAAGAAATTATATACCAAGTCTATACGGAATAGATATCTGATAAGATATGCCGTCGTACGTACTAGTGGAATGCCTGAGCATTCCTGGACTTTTTTTCTTCAACAGTTTTGAAATGGTTACACAAATTTTCGTTCACAGTCAACGTGTTAATATTTTTATATTTTATTTATATCTTTTCAGTTAATTTTATATTGCAACAATTTATTGATTCAGCTAGAAGTTAGATTGCTGAACTTTTCCAGCATTACTTATACATCAACTGGCTTTTGGAAAGGTTTCATCCTATTGTAAAGAAAGTTGCCATTGAAGAAAGGGAAAGGTTTTGCATGTATTATTCTAACCACTATCCCTTAGTGAAATACTATTCAGACAGTAAGATTAGAGACTACTAAGTCATGACTCTATCTAAGTGTGTAAAACGGGAATGTTAAACAAATAAAAACCTGTAAATTAAGATGGCCAATGGTCTTTAACCTTGTAACAAGTTGATGGATACAATCTCTATCATTTTAATAGAAAGATTCATCGCCACGGTGGTGATTTATAATTACCCGTATAACTTTATGTGGTGGTCCTGAAGTATCGATCTCTAACCCGTACGAAAGTCCTGTTTGTGGAATTTTTAGAAAGAGTTCTTGATCATTCGTTAAGTGTTTTTAATCTATTCGTAAGTTAATATAATTTAATATAAGTAATATAAGTACGCTTAGTGCACTCTGGAAATGAAGTATACAGTATGTGATTATTTGCGACTAACTAACTAAACAGGGTCAGGCGAAGTAGGCTATAGCCTACATTCAATTTAAGACTTTCTACTAACCGAATATTTAAATCGTGAAAAAGTTACACTGCTATATATTATCCAATTGCGACGAGAATGTGTATATGTAAAATATCAAAAGATTTATCTCAATGTAAGGCAGGCCTTATAGTACTAAAAATACTATATATAAGCTAATAACGAGTTGAGCTTAAAAGCTAGAGTAAAATAGATATCTCGCCAGTTATTCGTGGTTTCAACAAAATTTCGAGTATATCTCAATAAGCTTACATTTTGTAACTCGCATATAGGATAGCCTACAGAGTCGGAAACTCTATGTATTATCTACGCAATAAGGGCTATTATTTCTAAGAACAAAAGGAATATATAAAACTTTTCTTACGAATAAAAATAGATTTCTGGTGTTTGCGTTATGTTTACATAAAAGTACAAAACCGTTCTCTCTTGGGTAAATACTCATTTATGCTGCATTACTAGTAAGAAATGTAATAAAATAATGGATTGGTATGTAAGAGCGAAGTTTCGCAGTTATATATCCTTGGAGTAATGTTTTATTACAAGCTGCAATGGCGGTCAGCGGTTGTTTTCTAGGCGACAGATGTTCTAGAAGTGTGTCAGTGCTAACAAATAGAGTTATTCTAGAGAAATGATAAATTTGGCTTTCCTGCCAAATTGAGCTTAGACCTTATTTCACATTCCTAGTAAATTAAGCTGTTCTAAAGACCATGTTTCACTTTCCTGGAAAGACGAAATGTTCTAGAGACCAGCTTTTTCTTTCCTGGCAAATTAAGCTGCTCTAAGAGAAAATTACTTCCTTCCTGACGAAATGAAGTGTTCTAAGAGAAGATTACCTCCTTCCTGCGAAAAAAACGTGTTCTAACAAACCTCAATTTTACTCTTCATTTGATTTAAGAATGTACTACCCGGAAGTTAAGAACAGCTCTGCTGGCTTCTTCTGAAGCTGATGAGTTGTGGGAACAATTATACGAATCTTGGAAACGTCGTAGCTTGCATTCAGTTAATATCTTCGTGGTCATTTAAAAAATAGTTTGTCTGTTTTGTTATAGCAGGGATGTTAAGATCAATATCGAAAAATTATTTTAATAACTATGTATGCACCAACAAACCTCGAACGGAATTAAGCAATATTTTTAACGCGATTAGATATAATTATATGATACGAGATGCATTGAGCCTACATACGAAAAAGATCTGGATCCGACCCTGCTAAATGAGCTGTTTTAAAGTCCAGGTTTTCCTTTCCTGACGTCATAATCATCAGGTCGAGCTTGCTCCGATACTCTTAATCATCTTCTTCCAACCATCTCTGTCTTGCATTGCGGCTGGTAGTTCTTCTATAAGATACCATATATCATCAATCAGTTGGTTTAAGTAAGTACGTACTGGTCTTCCAGCATTAGTATGTCCATGTTTTGTGTTGTTCGTACAATTCAATCTTTTTTCAAGCTCTTTGCTCAAAGGACATGATGTTGATATATAGACAAGGACGAATTCAACAGCAGCCTACAAAAGTGTATGTCTATATCTTGGATGTCAATGATGACTTCCAGATTGTATTTAGTAATTCCATCCCCCCTACCATGATCTTGATGTCCCTTTATATTGATTCAATATTGCTACCAAGATATATGAATTATTCCACACACTCCATTTCCTTTCCGTCTACGGATGTTATTGTACAATGTTGATTGTGGCTCATAAACTCTGTCTTCTTAACAAACGATCCTACTTATTTTCCAAACCATTCGAAATGATGTAAACGCTTAGATGATTCAACAATGATATCAGACAACAGAGCAAGTTTTTCAATGTAGTCAACATCAGTGATGGATTCTACATAGCATCGGAGACTTCTTTGTTTTATTATTATAAATCCGAGTTTTATGCAGATCGGGAGATGCTCTAAAGACATATTCTAGAAAGATTACAATTAGGTATGGTGCTAATGTGTCTCCTTTTAAAACGCTTCAACCTCCATCTGGAGGGCGCACCACGGAATGTGTATTTCTGCAAAGATTGCCAGAACTATTTTCTATGGTATACCATATGCCAATAGGATCTGTTCTATGGATGGAATAAAATTTCTTAGAAAAGACTACAAGTAGCAGGACTACTCCTGGATTCTTGGTTTTAACTTTGTCCTATTGTTGAGTGGTTTGTATAAAGCCATTTTGGTTTGTTCTAAGTACCTGCTCTCTTCTATTTTTGGTTGGATGCGAACTAGCAGTAGATTGTAAATCTTTTCTGCGGCAGTCAGCGTTATTCCCCTGTAGTTGCCTTCATTACTCATATCTCCATTTTTGGGAAAGGAGAAG
Organism: Bythotiara depressa; assembly: GCA_027564595.1. NCBI lineage: Eukaryota > Metazoa > Cnidaria > Hydrozoa > Anthoathecata > Bythotiaridae > Bythotiara > Bythotiara depressa. The sequence continues at coordinate 10,969 of JANTOQ010395350.1, forward strand.
ATGCTTTCTTGAGTCCCGTGATCGATTTGCTGTTGATTGTAGGCTGTTATATAATGAAATAAGTATATTGTCAATTGTTCTAGTTTTCCATACTCAGCAAAGATGCTATCGAGCCGGTTTTCTGGCCATTCTGAAGCTTTTTCAAGATTGTGTCAAGTTCCTTACTTGTGAATTTACGTTTCTGGATATTCAGCTAATTATCGGTAATATGGTCATTGACTCATCTATGATGTTGGGTGTATTACCTAGTAAGTTTTCAAAATGGCTTTTCCATTTATCTGACGTGATGATTTCAATTTAGTTTTATTTGAGCTTTTTGGAGTAGGGTATTTCATTAGTTGTTTCCCTGGAAGGTGCTACTTGCTAGCTTGCTTGCTTTCTAAGAGAAACCACCTCATATTCTAGAAAATAGATGTGTTCTAAGAAAAATAGCCACTCTACCTGGGAATAAGAGGTGTTGTAAGAGAAATCGAATTGATTCCTGGACAAAAGAGGTGTTTTAAGGAAACTTAACTTTATCCATTCATATGATTCAAGAACATCCTTACTTTGTGGCAGTTAAGAATCCCTGTTTTCTTAGAACAGCTCTTCCGGCAGAAAAGAAAAATTTGGATTTTATTAAGTTTGCTTTTATTTATTACTTTACACGCTAAATTATATTAAGTAATTGTTTCTGCTATGTATTATCATGTTAGTTTTAGGCAACACATATTAAAGGTTTCTTTCTGAAGCATGTGTTGTTGATCATTTAATGGGGAGGCATTTAAAACTTAATTTCTCATCCCATCTAAACCAATGAAAGTAGTAAATATAATATATGTCTCTATCACTGCCATTTCATTCTTTGTATAGTTATATGTACTTGAAAATTTGTTAAGTTTCTTTTAGGATATTTTTCTAATAAATTCCTCCTTTCAGGTAGAAGCTTCTTACAAACAACCCCTGTAATAAAGGTTATTGTTAGAAGTGTATTTATTATAGGAATGTGTTTATTAACGTTTATTAACTAAAGATGGGCTATGGCTGGAAGCAGATATTTGAGGATGGGTGTTTATTATTGGAAATACAGTGGGGACATACCTACCCCTAAATCCCCAAAACATTAACAACACCCTTTTATAAGATCAATATATAGATCAATATAAAAAAGTCAAAAAGTCAAATCCGTTAAAATACTTACTGGAATATTACTGTTGCTAGATGCCCTGCTTTGTTGACATCAAACCATCCAATATTCTGTCGCATGACTGACTTAAATAGTTTATCCCTGATTCGATAACTTTGTCGTATTCCACTAAGCGACCAACAACAATAACTTAAATAACCAACGGACCATGAAACAACTCCAGAAATACACAACAAGTATATTTCAATAGAAATATCGTCCTCCACGTTGATATTTGCTTTACCTGTTGTATTGAATGTTTGTGCTGCACCTGTTGTATTAGCTGCTTGTACTGCATGAGCAACGAATTTGTTAATCAATCGTCCCATTATTAGTAACTGTGCAGGATGTGAGAAGCCATAGATAACAGCAAAAATTAAACCAAATATCATAAGCACTACATCCAACTTGTCGGCAAATTTGAACTGGAAATATTAGAAGATTTATTTTTATACGGTGATATCAAGTTGGTATCAGTAGATCACAAAAACTCAAACATAACATTGGTTTTATTTGCATAAATCGAACCTTTCCAGATGCCATCTCCTCCTTTATGGTATGCCAAGGTAAAATTTGGAAAAACCAAACTGGAAAGTTGTTCTACGGGATCTTATCGATTGTTAATATTTCAAAACAAGAATAATAATATAAAACTTGTTCTTATAAAAAAGAAATTACCTCTTGGAGATTTCAAGAGTTTACTATACAGCTTAATTTTCACCTGTCACTTTTATCGTGATTTCCTTGTAGTTCTTTGTTAGTTGTATAAAAAAGATTATAGATATGTGATTCGAAAAAAGGTTGGAATAAATCTGAATTGTGACGTGTCTTCATTTGACTATTGCTATACAACCATAAGCATTCAAATAAGAAGAAGAGAGGCTTACAAACTGAGTGTGTGTAGCTTTATTTAAGAATTATTTAAATGAGTGGACAATTCCGACACAATTATAACAAACTCTATTTGTTTTTAGTATTTTGTAATCTATTTTAGCTTAGTGGTACTGCACTTGTGTACGTGCTTATTACAACTGTACATTTGACAGGTATATTCTGAATCTGTAGATTCGATACTAGTAATACTGTAGTCAAGTACATATATTGTCTGCTGTAAAGTCGACACATACGTAAAAAACGTTTTTATAAAAACCATTTAATTTAAATTAAATTAAATTATGTATGATTAGGCTGCAATAAATTGAGTGTTTATATTCAATGTTATTTAAAATCTATTGGAATAAAACATCACATCTATTGAAGCCCTAATACAATCAAACTCATTTCACCTTCCCTTGATGCCTGAAGGTTAATTTAGCTTTACATTTGACGTTGTATTTCACAGCAGGAAAGGAGCATTGTTTCATTTACACATCATTTAGTCACAGTTGTATAAACAATATTTCACTCGCGTCACTTGAGGAATTTCATTCCTTTTCCACTCAGCAAAATAAATTTAAAATGTATTCCTGTGTGATCTTCTCAAGAAGATCTCGATAAACCATGCTTCTCATGTAAGCCATCTTGAAACAAACTTTCATTGAAAAATCAAGTAACAATATAATTATCATAAATATTGTTCTGCTGCAGAGGCTTTCTAGTATTGTCATTACTAACTATCTATGTACACATCAGAAGAACAATGGTATTCTCTTACTAGCTGTTGATTTCCACCTAACAGGGTGTACAGGACTAGTTATACTGATACATGATAAAACATTCTCCGTTCTTCCAGTGAATATCATTTAAATGATCAACGCAATGGAAAAAGATTATTTATATATAAGATCCTTAATGGAGAGATTTTAAAGTAATTCTACTCCACCTGAAGCTGAAGATGATTTTCTAATGAAAGCATGTGTACTTTAAGGTACTGACGACACAGTTGTTAACTTTTCTTCAAGTGACTTTTATGTTATAGAGAAAACACTTAACAATGCGCTAGAAGGTGCTATAATAGAACTAAAATTTGCAACATAACGAGGTACACGTATCTTGGAACACGAGAGATTCATTTTACGCCATGTATAAAAAGTGTTCATCACGTTTAAAGCTATAGAGCTTACTAAGCTATAGATTAACACATGCAGTTACTTTGCAGATATATCAATCTATGGTTTGGCCGCTAATAACTTGTAACTGCACAACAAACTTAATCTTGAACGTAATTAGCAAACATGCTGCTATTCTAGTACGAAAACGTTTAGACGTAGTAACATTTGCTGACATTGTTGGATATTTCAGAATAAACGTTCACCCAAAAAACACTATAAACAGCGGATTATTTTACCATGTCGAATATGCCATGTGTGGCTTTGTTTTCATGGGTGCAAATATTTACAAAAACCTTCCCATGAAAAAAATTATAGATGCTTTTGGTTTTGGACAAAAAATGAATGAATAGTTTTTTTGATACTTTATCCTTTTTGTCTATATGTATTTACTTGTTCGTAACTAATTTTTAACTTTCTAATATTTATAATTTTATACTTTATTTCAAATCAGGACCCTGTTTTTATATACTGATTAGGTTATCCTATATAGATATTGCTAAATAAATAAATAAATAAATAAATAAATGTTTCATATCTGTACATGATATTACTGGCGACATTATATGAGTAAGAAAACCTTTATGAAATAAGATTACCGTGAAGAGTTCAATATCAAGGTGGATGATGGTAGAAATATTTATTTTTGTTGATCTGCAAAATAGGCAAGATTTGTAGTGATCAGATAAAAGGTGAACTTAGTCATTGTCATTGTGTGAGTAGGTGTTAGACATACTTTCATGCAAAGTTAATCAGGCTGACTGTTTGACCCAGCGAAACCACAGTTTTATCAACATTGAAATGAAAATGATACAAGTGATACTTCTTATCAGTTAAGTATTGTAATGACTAATTAAAGTACTATAGAGAGATGCAGAATTAAATAAATTTGCTTAACACTGTATTAAAACTTAACACACTTATATTGCTTTGGAAGAGAAACCATTACGAGATTTTCTTAAGTAAACAGCATGAAAAGACGTGTGCTATGTTTATAGGATTTTTGGCTCAAGCAGCACGTTATGAAACAAAGTAGATGCTTCTGAAAACAAACAAGTAACATGAAAATGGTATTTCATGATACTATATACGTTTCCTACTAAACTAACCAATATATGCTACTGTCGTAATAAACAACTTTATTTTAATAACAGTTTTTTATGAAATCTTATGAATTTCAAACCTCTTCCACCAAAACTTTATGGAAAAGGGAACAGGCTTTATTTACATTTATATTGTCATACATTATAAATAACTGACTGTTTGTCCTACTTGAGGCAGAATACACATATATTACTAACATAACAACTGGAAATAAAGAAATAAAACCTGAAATGAATGGTCTCCATTAAATGTAAATTTATTGTACGCATTGCTCTGTGGGAAATTAATTTTGATAAGTCTATTGAATGATCGCTACATTTTATTTTATTTATTGAAATTATCCGTCTTATGTTACACTCTTCTTTGACAGATTCAGTGTCGTTATAAATATACTCACTAATTCAAGTTTTGGTCGTTCAAGTAAAGGTATTGATGACTTAGTTAGCCTTCAAGACAATGAACCAGTACTTTATACTAGGTGGAAATTACAAGGTCATATTAGTGCAAAAAACTTAGGAAGAGTACTTGGAGAAAAAGAGATATCACAAAATGAAGTGTAAAAGGCAGATCCTGTATTTCAAGATGATTTGCAATCTGCTAATTTATTCTTGCTAATAATGACACAACAGTACTTAAGCCTGTAATAGACCAATAGCTCTGATAACTAATAATAGTGATGCCATTACCTGCAATGGATACTGTATTGTTGAGAAAGAAAGTCTCTCCAGCATTAATGCAGAAAGTAATCAGGAACACAAGTCGGAGAACCAAGAACAAGTTAAGCATAGACAACCAGGAACACTGTTGTAGTAAAAGTGCATGAGTTTTCATATTTATATTTTGCTTACTATGTTGGAAATTTCTTTTAAAATGTTAAAGTTTGCTGATAAGTTTACAGTTTACGATAGTTAAGCTTTTATAGCTGCAAGTGGTAATTAAAATTTCAAATTGGTCTCAGCCCCCATCAACAGCATAGAACGAAAAAGAGAAACATAAAATCCGAAGTCGACACTGGAACTGCAAGCGAACCTACTGTAGACTAATCTGTAGAGTAAATGTGGACACTAAGATGCAAATATGTAGATAACCTACTTCATTCAATAAGTTTGTCTAAAGATATTTAAAATAATATCTGAAATAGAGGTGAAACAAGAGAAGTCTTAATTGACCTCAAACAGGCCTTTAATACAGTTGAACATCAAATTCTGTTAAAAGAAAACCACTGGTACTTTGGTTTTCATGACACCTGATTTGAATCATACCTTATATTCTTTGGTGACAAAACAATAAAACTGACAGGTACTGGAATATTCCTCTGTTGGGTGTGTGTAAAATATATAGCAGTTTTTTTTTATGAGAATATGGGATGGCATTACCAGATTAAAAATATTTTAAGCAAAACGTATGTTCAAAACTATCCCAAATAAAGTACAATGCTCCTTGTTTAATCAAATTCACAAAAGAACTACTGACTAATACACTTGTCATGCCACATTTCCACTACCGCTCACTGGTATGTGCATATGCAGCTCCTTTTAAATTGAGCAAACTTAATATAAAACTGCAAGAACTTTCTTGGGAGGGAAAGCATTTTTACAATTCAGGAATTAATGATAAAAATGATTCAATTCTTACTTTTAAATCACTTAGTCAACTTGCTCCAGACGACATGTGCTCACAATTTTGTTTGGCAAAACATTGCCACAGTCATAATACAAGATGCGTTTCCAAAAATAATGTCACACTCCTAATGATTGCAAACAAATTTGGCAGAAACCTCTTTAAACACAGAGCTGCAAAAATATGGAATAACTTTGCAATACATGCGACAGATGAAAGAATTTTGTTAAAATTCAAATCTTCTATTTAAAAACATTTTGGAGAATTTTAATACTGTTTCTTGAGATCTTTTAATTTTCATAGCTAAATAATTTTAATGAATTTAATCCTGTTTCTACACTAATATAAAGTCATTAAGAAATATTTTGATTTATTTTTTCCCCCGTGGAAATAATTACATTTTTAGACCAAAAGAAGTAAAAAACTGTGAATATAAAGATAATGGTTGCAAGAATGCATGAGCATATAAAATGGGATCATGAAGCCTAACAAATTTACCACCAGTCATAAAACAAAACACACTGTATAGAAAAAGTAGAATGTTTATTTGCATACCAGTTCTAGCACAGAAACATGCTGTATGTATTTTTTCTTATTCTGTCCTGGTAAGGACCATGCCTTTTCTTTTCCATTTTCTTTTTCTTCGCCACTTTTGTCTTCTGCATCACTCTCTTCAGGAGCATGTCTAAAAATATATATATTTATATATAGAACTTCTGCACACGAGTATATAATGTATACAAAAATGAGATTGTTGGCCCACAATGGGGCCCAGCGAAAAGCAAACAAATAACAACTAAAACTTCCTTAATACTTACATGCATTCACTGCATGCTTGGAACTCAACAGAGAAATTAGTGATGAACCAATCTCCAGAAATTAGTGTAGTACCAATCTCCCCGAAAGTAAGCTCCAATAGACGTCAATAGATGAACCAATCATAATAGAAAATTGCAATTAACAAGTATTCTGCTTGTAATTTTACTTACTTTTCAGCGTCGTTTTAATGGAACATATATGTCTGCTGCTTTCGTGTGAACAGGCATTTCTTTTCGCAAACATTTTTAGTTGTAACCTGTTATAGCGACGCTTAAGGTAGTAATATATCGTTTATTTTTATCTTCAATCATTCCCTTATGCTACGGTGACGGCTTAACAGCCAAATTAACCACAATGAGAAAAATTAATTTGAGTGTTGTTAGCAAATGGAAAGGTTTTTTATACACAGGAATTTCTTTATTAACCTTTTTCAGTTTACTTTTTCCGTATTGACTTAAGACGCGCGCTACCTTATGTAATTTTAATACTGAACTAACTGTGCTGCCGGGGAGACGGTTGTACCTTGCTTTCTTCAGAATGGGAAGAAATGTAGGGTGCACAAAGCCAGACAACTCCGCACCTAAGGCCCCTAAAAATGGAGAAGTCAATGAATTAACAACAAGAATCCGGGTCGGCTTTATGACTGCGCCAAAGAGCACTACGGAGTAGGGTGTATTTAAACTTTAAGATAATGTGTCTATCATATTCATGTGTTTATTATATACACAGCGAAAGTGATATTAGTAAATAATAAACATAAAAGCCTACTCGATTCAACATAAAAGCTTGGCTGGATTTTCAGGGGTTTAGGAACTTGTACGGTGCGAACCTCAACATTCTGCACAGACCAAATAATGCCCCGGCTTCGCCGCGCAGTCAATGAATGGATATAGGGAAAGAAAAAAAGAAGTTAGACACTACCGCCAGGGACTTTGAGGTCAAATATAATGACTTCGGGTTAATATGCTGAGAAAAGTGTATTTTAAGCAAACTTTTACATAAGATACTTGTTTTAGTATTTCACACTCTAAACGTGTTTTCAGAAATGTGGAACCTTGAAATTTGCGCAAAATAAAATTTTAACCATGAGTCCTAATGAGCCCATAATTTGCACTATTTGTTAATGTTATATATATAATAATAATAAAAAAGCATTTGAACCACTTTTTAAGTTTCCTGATAACACACTATTAACCAGGAAGTAGATTTCTCTCATTTTGCAAGGAAAGTACAAAGAAGTTAGAAAACTTACGTCTCTCACAATAGTTCAATTTGGTACGACACAGAATATGTGGTGTTAGAACAGCTCAATGTGTCAGGAGTGGAAAACCTAGTCTTAATGGCAGCTCATTTTGCCACCAGGGAGAATCAAATAACTAATTTTGTTAGAACAGCTCTATTTACCGGCACATGACACACCTCTAGAACATAATTGGAAGGATCCATTGAAAGTCTGAAACTACTCAGATGCTTAATTAACATTGTGGCAAAAACTGTGTCACAAATTGAATTTTCTGTGTAGTACAACTATCCATATGTTACTTTTGCATTTAATATATATTTGCTCAAATCAATGCTTACAAATATTATTGTGAAGTGCTTTTCTACCTTCAGGTCAATTGTATTTATGTTGATTTTTAGTTAGCTCATCTTTTAAAAGCCTGGAAATATAAACGTAACAAATTGATCTATATACCTATTAGCCTTATAAATTTGGATTTTTTAAATTATGAAATTAGAACATTTTCCAATATTTTACCTTAAGTGTCGCTGTAACAGTTTACAACCAAAAATGTTTGCGAAAAGAAATGCCTGCGAGGAAAATTTTTCCCAAATTTGTATGAACAATACAACTACCGCGCTTAAGAAGCTACCATTTTGAATATTTTTTGTTTTTACAACATTAGAGAGCTTTGGCACAATCGTTTTTAGATTACGAGAGCGATTCGCAACGATCTGGAACTAGTGTTTTCGAACGCGTACGAAATTGGGGGATTCCCAGAGTTGCGTCGTAAGCTTGGGAAGTCTTCACTGGAGATTACGAATAACTTTGATATTATCGTAATCTTGAAAACGTTTATTCATGACCTGTTAAGAATTTATGCCAATTATTTTTAAAAGGCGTTGTAGATTATGGTCTAAAATCAAAGTAAACAAAAGAAATCTAAATGTAAACCGAGCTTTCGAAGTCTGTATTATTACCTTGCAAAACACAAGAAAATGTTTTGTTTTATTTCGATTTTGATTATATTCTTCCAACGTTTAAGTTTCTAATACTTTTACAAAAAACTGTCGAATCGATGCAACTTTCAAAACATTAAAAGCCAAAAGTCAAGATCCATTCTTCATGTGAACAAGAAACAAGAACATTTTGTATATTATTTTAAAATCTTATCTGAGAACAAGAAAAGGAGGATCCTAAGTATATATCTGAATTCAAAATATTTTTACTAGAATTTATTGCTACCTGGGTAAATTTTAAACATAATAAGGTGTACAATATTGTGCAAGACGTGTTGTTGTTTATCAAATACGCTAGACATGTTTTGGAATGGCACATGATAGGTATCGACGATGGGAATTAAAACTTGCAACATTTTTAATGACTGCTAGCTAAGCTGAGTAATACGAATTGAATGTAGCTTTGTTGTTAAAATACAATAAAATTGTCGTTTTTCTGGTTATATGTTTGGATCTACTTATTGCTCGAGACTGTTCTTTCTGTTCTGTTCTTTCCAAGTGACATTGACTGTGTTTATATGGATTTCTTGTTGAAATATATATGTAATCAACAAATCGCATTGACGTATTTTAGCAAATTTCAAGATGGCTGTCACATGATTTTGTTTTGCTACACGTACAGTTTTAAGTTTTGAGATTACGATAACAGATTACGGTAACACTAGTCCTAGACCTAGCGCATCGTTCTCGTAATCTTGGTTGGTTCTTACTAAAACTCATTATTAAAACCGACAGCAGATTTGAATTCCTCATCAAAAAATAAACCAGAATGCAAATTATCAAAAGCATATCTACATTAGAAGTAATTTAATGGAGTTTTCAAATCAGGAAACATAAGAAGACATTGTAGTGTAATCGCATAACTATTTGTTTGTTTGTTTGTTTGTTTGCAATTTATTTTAAGTCGGAATAATAAGTAATATATACAAATAGTTTCCAAAATAAATTTTAACAACTAATCAAATCCGACTGATATACTAACATATATAAATTAAGAAATATTTATAATTTTATGTTTTAATAAAAATCAAAAACTAACTTAACTGTCTGAAATATTTAAATCTTTTATCCCTTTTTTTAAATCGGTCAAATTTTGACAAATTTTTACTTCATATGGTAGTTTGTTCCATATTTTTGGCCCTAGTGAGCTTAAACTTTTACTACCAAATGTACATGTTTTAACATGTTTTATTTTAAGATTTTTAACGTTTTGTTTTCTGACGGGTTTATCACTTTGTTGAAGCTGGAAAATTTCTTTCATGTAAGATGTATTTAAGTTATTAACAGTTTTGAAAATTTCTACACATAGGTTTTTCAAACGCATTGTAGTCATATAGTTCTTATTTTTCATGTGATCGGAGTTGTCATCTAGGAAATCTAGTGCTCTTTTATGTATTTTCTCAACGTTTGAAAGTGATAAAGAAGGTGCAAAGTGCCATATCAACGGACAGTAATTAAAATTTGAAATTATGAAAGTATTTACCAATATACGTTTGA